>JXTC01000016.1:391243-416238 GCA_002914845.1 Trema orientale | reverse complement strand
GAGCTCGTCAATTACCGGAGCTCGTCGATGGCAGAGAAGGAATCTGATGAGTCGAGCTTCAAGCTTCGTCGATGGCAGAGGAGGAAGCTGATTGAGTCAGCTTCAAGCTTCATCCATGGCTGGAGCTCGTCAATGGTGTTAGAGGAGCTGATTGGGTCAAGCATCGTCAATGGCTGCGCAGAGGAGGAAAGAGCACGGGTCTGAGTTTTGAGTAACATCCCAAAACGATTTAAAAAAAAAAAAAAAATCGTTTTCTCAATTTCAGCCTATTTTCTGAGTTGGGCTTGGAAACGGTTTTGTGATACAAGCCCACCGAACAAGTATTTATTGGACTCCGTGTTTTCAAAGTTTTTGGGTTTAAAAAGGAGGAAATTAGGGGATACATGGCTTTTTAAATAATAATCTCAAAAGTACGGTACCCTCCATCTGATTACTTTTCATACGGAATTTCGTAGAAAAATTTTCATATATACGGAGGTATGAGCGTACGGACGCCGTTGTTGGATTGAGAATAAAAAACCAGAGGATAGGAGTCATCATCGCTCTTCATCGAAGAAGATAGCCCCAAGCTCTGTTAGAATTCAAGGGCTCAACTCGTGGTTTACTGTCTGGGTTCTAAATATATATATTGTTGCCATCTTTCGACTTGTATTTACATTCGAGTGTCATGATTATCGCTGGTTACCTGTATTATCTAGATTATTATTTTGGACACACGTAATCCTAAATTTGAATGTCAATTTCTTGGTTGAAACATTTGTGTTTAGTACTTAGTATTGGCCAGTTTCCAAAAAAATTAATAAATAAATAAATAAACTTAGTAGTGGCCACCAGTTATTTGATTAGTTGGCAAATGTCCTTCAGGTCTGTGATCTTACCCACCTGCCATTTACCGAGAGGGAGTTAGTATTGATAAAGGTGGCTGCGAATGTTGTTGCTCAAAGAGATGTCCTTGACATTTCTAACATATTTAGGGCTAAAGCTGTTGATATTTCAGACCATACAGTAACCTTTGAGGTGAATTTACCCTTGTATGATTTGAATCGAATTTATATCATATGTGGGCTTTTTAATATTCACCCAAAATGAATTGTTATATCTCGTTAATAATTTCAACTATTTTTCAGCTTATAGGAGATATAAATAAGATAGTAACTAGAAACTGGAAACTAGATACTATTGACAGTTGTAAGATTGGTAACCAGAAATCACTAACTAGTAACCAATCGAATTTGTAAGTAAAGACTATGAATCAGTAACAATTAAGTTTATAGTGGTAACTATAAACTAGTAACCAATTTCTGGTAACTAGTCCCTTATATTTGTATTACTAGTAACAAATATCTAGACATTAGTCTGGAAACTAATAACTAGCTATCTTTGAGGGATTCGTAAACAATAGCCAAGTTAGTAACTTCTAATCGAAGTAATCAATAATTACATTGAGTAGTGGTAACCTGATTTATTACCAATGATAACTAGCTACCAATCTGCAAACTCGAAACTAGTAACCAACCACTATTTTGAAAACAAGAAACTCGTCACCAGTTTAGAAATTATTTTTTTTCCCCTAAGTTGAAAATGCTTAGGTACTGGATTCTTATGATGTAATGATGCTAATTTTGTCAAGTATTTTATTATTTTGTTGCCATGAATATGCATAAAGTAAGGGAAGAAAGTATTTCTTTCATGTTGATATCAGTTTGGAAACTAGTAAAAACTAATAATCAGATTAGTTACAAGTAACTAGTTTTCAATCATCTGTCTTATTACTAATTTGGTACTAGTCTGATTACTAATATGGTAAATAGTCACTAGTCTTGTAACTAGTAACTGGCCACTAGTCGTGAAACTATTAACCAAATTGGTAATGAATAACAAGATTGGTAATTGGTCAATGGTCGTTATTAGTAACTGATAACCAAAGAAACTAGTAACCAATAATTAGTCGTAACCTGACTGGTAATTAGTTATCAATAACTAGAGAAACTAAAAACTAGTAACTAAGGTTATTAGTAATTATAATAATCAGAAATTGGTAACCATTAACAAGATTGGCTACCAGTCGTCGTCTCGGCTGAGATTCATTCATGGATGAGAGTGATTCTTATTTGATATATTTTGGTTTAATATACTTGTTAATCTTCAAATTCTGCTTTTGTCGATGGTCGTGATCTTTTATGGCTTTTGATTAATAATATAAAGTATCTATCAGAGCTTTGAATTATAATGCTGGCATCGATAGAGTTGTATAACTCCTAAATTTTTTGAGACGTGAATTTTGATCTTTAATAAGGATGTCTTTCATTTTAATTGGTTGTATTTGTCCATATAAGATGCACCATTTTTTTTTTTATAGTGCTTCTAATTTTCTGTATTGCACAACGACCTTGTTGTGTTTATTTGTATTACGATACAAAAAAAAAAAAAATGAAAATGTCAAGGGAACTGATGTAACCAAAAAGAAATAAATCTTTTATATTTTTTGTTGTATATTTTCTTGTACTGATTTTTTTGGAATGAATAAGCTAGCTATGAAGCATTTTATTTTGGTATTGTGGGAGCTTTATGGAAGATGATTATAATAATAGTGATGACTTGAAATTCAAATTGAATTGATATAACTTAATGTGTAGATATAAGGAGAGAATGAGTACAAGAAAATGGGCAATGTGATTTAATTTCGGGGTTGTTTTGCTTTTGATTTTATTTTGCTCTTTTTTTCATTTCCTTGTCACATGTATATTGTTATCAACTAAAGTAAATTAGTCATATATGGATTATGATATGCCTTTATTACATTTATCTAATCTTTTTATACCCAATTATAGTAGTATCCCATCATTTTTAGAATTATGTGTGCTTATGTTTTACTTTGATCGGTTGATTAAATTTTTATGACGTTGGCCACCACAAAAGTGTAAGAGTTGGTCATTCTTTTGCAAATAGAAGTAGGGAGTAACTGCTTGATTTGATTGATCTCTAAGTGTTACAATTGTTTGGTTACTACTAATTTGTAATTAGAAGCTCCAAATTAGTCAACGGTAACTAGATTGGTTACTACTAAGAGGATTTTTAGTTACCACTAAGAGGATTGGAAAAAAAAAATGGTTACTAGTTTCTAATTACCAGTAACTGATCAACAGTAATAGGATTGGTTACTACTAAGAGGATTTAAAAAATAAATTAAGAAAAGCTCCAAATTTATCAACGGTAACTAGATTGGTTACTACTAAGAGGAATTTCGGTTACCATTGAGAGAATTGAAAACAAAAATTGGTTTCTAGTTTCTAGTTACTAGTAACTGGTTAGCAGTAACCGGATGGGTTACTATTAAGAGGATTTAAAAAAATCAATTAAGAAAAGCTCTAAATTAGTCTACGGTAACTAAATTGGTTATACTAAGAGGATTTTTTATTACCACTAAGAAGAATGAAAAAAGAAAAGGTTACTAGTCTCTAGTTACCAGTAACTGGTTAGCAATAATTAGATTGGTAACTACTAAGAGGATTTAAAAAGAAATTAAGAAAAGTGCCAAATTAGTTAACAGTAACTAAATTGGTTACTACTAAGAGGATTTTTGGTTACCACTAGGAGGATTAGAAAAAAAAAAATTGGTTACTAGTTTTTAGTTACTAGTAACTGATTGGCAGTAACCAGATTAGTTACTACTAAGATGATTTAAAAAATAAATTAAGAAAAACTCTAAATTAGTCATCAGTAACTAAATTGGTTACTATTAAGAGGATATTTTGTTACCACTAAGAGGATTGAAAAAAAAATTTAGTTACTAGTTTTTAGTTACTAGTAACTGATTAGCAGTAACTAGATTGGTTACTACTAAGATGATTTAAAAAATAAATTAAAAAAAAACTCCAAATTAGTCAATGGTAACTAAACTGGTTACTATTAAGAGGATTTATTGTTACTACTAAGAGGATTGTACGAAAAAGAAAAAATAGTTACTAGTTTCTAGTTACCAGTAACTAATTAGCAGTAACCGGATTAGTTATTACTAAGAGGATTTAAAAAATAAATTAAGAAAAACTCCAAATTAGTCAACGGTAACTAAGTTGGTTATTACTAAGAAGATTTTTGGCTACCACTAAGAGGACTGAAAAAAAAAAACAAAATTGGTTACTAGTTTCTAGTTATCAGTAACTGATTAGCAGTAATTAGATTGATTACTACTAAGAGGATTTAAAAAATAAATTAAAAAAAACTCCAAATTAGTGAACGGTAACTAATTTGGTTACTTTTAAGAGAATTTTTGGTTACCGCTAAGAAGATTGAAAAAAAACAAAAAGCTCCTCGTATGCTTAAGACTGATAGAGAAAATTTGAGTAGGAAAATAAGTATTCAAAGAACGAGAAAAAAAAACAAAAAAAAAAACAAAAAAAAGAAAAGAGCATATGGCTCAATTAAAAAATATCGAAAATGACAGTCAATTGGGATTGAACCCATGACACGAAGAAGGAAAAAAGGCGCTCAGCCACTAGACCAACCAAGTTGAATCTTATTTATAATAACTATTTCAAAATGTGGCCTTTTTTACGATTTTGTCACCGCGTTTTTGACAGCAGACTTTTAAAAATATCATTCATATACCGTATGAGAATGTATTCTTTTTCCCATACTGTATATCTCTAATTCTTTTACATTTTAAAAGGGAAAAATCAAAAAAACCCTTTAAAAAGTGGATCCGAATCTAATACCAGACGGGCCCTAATTCTCTTCTTCTTCGATTCTCCAAACAAAAATGAGAAATTGTGGTATACGACCACTTTTGTAAATTTATTTAACTTTATATCCATCATTTCTATGTTATAGTTAAATGTCCAAATTTTTAAAAACCATCAGCTGGTGAATATTTGGATTCCCGATTTTGCCCTTACTTATTTTGTTCATTTTTTTTCGTTTTTTTTTTCTCGATTTTTCTTCTCTCTATCTCTCTCTCTTTTCTCTTTCTCTCTCTATTTTCTGGTTCTTCCTTCTCTCTCTTTTTTTTCTTCTTATTCAACCATTGATTTATTCAGAAGCTTTATTCCTAGATGTTGATTATTTTGCGTGAATCTTCAGCCAAATCATGTGTGTTTGCCTCCTTTGTTTGCTTCTTTTTTTTCTTCTTCTTTTTCTCCGGTACCCGTGGAGTTTTCAGGCGATTCTTGTTCATCTCTCTTTGGATCAGTCAATTTTGATCTTTGATTTTGATCTTGTTTAGGTATGTGCTGTTTTCTTGATTTTGCGTCTTGTTTCTTTAGAATCGTATGAATAATTTGTGTTGATTCTATTATGTTGTGTTTTTGGGGATTTTGAATTTTATTGTTAATTTGTATTGCAATAATTATTAGTATTTGTGTAATCTAGTTTTTCGCAGGTATGAGTAGCTATTTTTAATTTCATGTGTGTTTTGGAATGATTTTTCGTAATTGGTATTGGTTCATCAATTTTTTGTCGTGGTATGTAATTTTTGTCGTAGTTTATATGATTTTTGTGATAGTATATGTATTGTGTATTAATTTTAGAGATTTACATTTTCTTTAGTAATTCGTGTTATAATTGATCTTAATTCATGTATAATCTTTTTTTTTTGGGTTAGATTTGAGTAGCTATTTCTATTCTCCTTTGTGTTTTTAATTTTTTTAATCGGTAATGGTTTATTAATTTTTAGTCGTGGTATATGTTATATTTATAGTGATATATGTGATCTGTTTCGTGGTATGTAGTATTACTGTTCACTAGTTTTTGTTGATGAACATATTCTGCATTTCTTGTTTGGTTCATATATATTTGGCCTTGGTATATGTATTTTTTGTATTGGTATATATATTTTTTGTTATTATTGATTAAAATTGTTCAATACTCTTGCTTGGTTCATATTCTACATTTATTGTTTTTCTATTCTTTTTTTTTTTTGTGTAGTATATGGTTTTTTGTGTTTAGTACATGGATTTTTTAACTTAGTATATGTGTATATGTACTTCCTGAACCATTAGATGTATTTTTTTTTTAATACTTGTTTCTTACTTTCTTCATACAGATTCATATACTGATTATAAAGTTGATCAAGATGGAAATTTTAAGTGCCTATTTATAGTACATGTTTTTTTTTTTTAATGTATGTTGTTTTTCTGTTTTGATTTTTTGTGGTACATGATTTTTCGTATTTGGTACCTGGAGTTTCCAATTTGGTACATATTGATATGTACCTACTGAACCAGTAGATGTGATTTTTTGTTTTCTAAAGTTAGTTTCTTCGTGTAGGTTCATATATTGATTATGAAGTTGATAAAGATGGGAATTTTTTGTACCTTTTTATGGCATTTGGAGTTTTGATTAAAGGTTGGCGTCATTATAGGCTGGTTATATCGGTTGATGCGACTTTTTTGATATCGCATTTCCATAATATATAATTCATCGCTTATCGGTTATATGCTAGAATTCAATAAAGAACAACTTGTTCTTCCACCAAAGACTGAAAAAGCCACTGTTGGTAGGCCAAAAAAGAAAAAGATTCTTTCAGCTCGTGAGTTTAAGAAGAAAAATCAAGTCAAGTACAGTCGATACAAGCAATTTGGCCACACTCGGAAAATTTGTCGAAATCCAATTTATGCTGAATTATGTGTTCCAAAGAGGAAGAAAAGCTGTGGGGATCAATAGTCTCTTTTGATTTATTTTGTAGTTTGTTTTATTATCAAACAGAGAATTTCTTCTTCTTTTTTTCCATATTTTGGTACATGAAATTTTGGTCGTGGTATATAGAAATTGTCATGGTGTATGAGATTATGTACCTAATTCAGATTCATTATATTGAGATATTGGATATTTTTATTTTCTTTTTATGTGTTCTTACACAATAAACTTTTGGTCATGGTATATGTTGCTATATACTAGATTCATAACTTTAAGTATATAATATTGTTACTTTGTTTCTAGGTGTTATCACACTTTTAGGTACATGAATTTTTGGTTTTGGTATATGAAATTTTTATCCTAGTATATGAGGTTGTATACCGGTTTTGTTAATTTAGATATTTGATATTGTTATTTTATTTCTAGGTGTTCTCACTTTCATGTACATGAATTTTTAGTCTTAATATATGGAATTTTTGTCATGGTATATGAGGTTATATAACAGTTTTGTTAATTTAGATATTTGATATTGTTATTTTGTTTCTATCTGCTCTCACACTTTCAGGTACATTAATTTTTATTCTTGGTATATTAAAATTTTGTTATAGTATATGAAGCTACATACCATACTACATATATACCATGTTCGAAATTATATGAATGATTATGATTTACTTATATACACATTATGGTATTTGAGCATATATATGGACATCTGTATATAGGGTACTGTGAGAAATGATGCTTGCTTGGTGCTAATTTAATGCACTCTATTATTTTCTCAAAGGAGACTCTACCTAATAGTAGTCCTCCCACATCCAATCAATGTCCATGTCAACATTCTTAGTTTTAATATATTCTTATTGATCGCCAATTAAAAAGGTCTTCAACTATATACAGCTCGCAAAGCTTTATCATCATTTCATCATTGTTGCCACCATGTGATTCAAACTTGTCTCTAATCTCTTTCTTTTTCACTCTCTTTCATAGGGAGAAAATTTTTCTGAAACCCTCTTTACCTTGTAGTTTATGTTCCTTCAAGTCAATTAGTTATTTGGTCTTGAGCCCCATAATTGTTATGTATAGCTTCAAACCAAATACGTATTTTTTTCTATTGATGTTGAACCATGCTTCATCACTATTGGGGCATGGTATGGATTTCCGAATTAAGTTGTGAATGAGTTGTGAGATGCTCTTTGTGACCCTCATATCAATTAACCTAAGCATATCTGCTTGAATCGTCTTTGTTGCTCTGTACTCATCTTGTCGTGGATGAGTTGCAGTATGTTTATCTTTGAATATATTTGTATTTTCTTAGGTTCTGGCCAGTTAGTCTTTGGTATAATATACTCTATTATAGCTGAAATCTGCAAATCAATGAACTAAATACAAAAGGTTATGAATAAAGTATATGAACTTATAAGAAAAACACAAATTAAAGTGGTACTGGAAAATTTATGAACCACTATGAAAAATTCATGAACTAAGATATAAAAATTATAAACCACTAAAAATATTTCATGAACTAAACAGAATTGGATATTACATAAACTTGTCCTTTAAAATCCGTGAACCATATAGAAAATTTATCTACTAAATAGAAATCTAATATTCATGTACAGATTAATACATAAATACATTAATAAGTCCAAAGGACATAATAAGTCCACATAAGTACACATAGAAATATATCACAATACACACATGTTAACGTAAAGCACATACAAAATCAATATACCACAACACAAATCCATATACCAAATTGAAATAGTCTTGAACCACAAATAAGTCTTATGACAAAAATTTATAAATGACTTGAAATCTAGTTCAATACAACATAAAACTCACACATAGAAGATTTGTTAAGCACTTACTAAATAAACCATGTACCAAACTATGCGTGGAGCCTAAAATCTATGAACCATGTACCATAAATGAAAAAACATAAAAGAGATAGAATCTAAACAATTTGAATCTTAAGTAATAACCATATACCCTAAAATCTGTGAACTATGTATGAGTTTTTCTTATAGTTACCAAAGCAACCAACAAAATTCAAGAATATTAGTTCCGTGGGCGTTTTGGTCGCTTATCCACTTCTCCAATACAAAGTTCCATAGTTCAACTCATTAAAAAAAAAAAAAAAAGCTTATTTGCTAAATCCTTGCATAAGAGCCACATAATGATCAACTCTACAGAAATGTATATGGATCAATAGTCAGTCACTATAAACTTATGTGCCTATATTGATAGTAGTAGGTAGTAATACTAACACTTTAATCTGACTTGTAAGTATACTCATAGTTTAGAAGTCTAAAATTACGAAATTCCATTCCTGATTATAAAAAATACGTCTATGAATAATTAACTTGTCACCAAATGAAAAGTAAATTCTTTAATCAATACATTGTTGCATAAGACAATTTCGAAATATGTATTTCAGGACTTTTTTTTTGGGTTCTTGAGTAAAATGTGTCTAAGTTAGTCGTGTAATAATTTTTTACTGAAGATCAGAATATCATTACATACATTTTCACCTATTTTATTATATGAACCATGTACCAAATGACTTTAGTGTATGAACTGAACAGATTAAACACTCTAACTTGTACAACATCTCTTTTTGTCATTTTATCAAACACTTGATATGCACAACATTTATAACAAACAGTTATGATCCATTTTCTCATATTATGAACCCAAAAATACATGTACCGTTACTTAAATTTATAAAAATATAAACCATGAACTAGAAAATGAATATAAACCAATATAACAAAATCAAACTCAAAATCGCAAGATTCGAGCTCATAATATCATTTGAGCCTGATTAAATACCGATTTTAAAAATTTATGCACCAAATTCATATACCTAACAAAAATCCAAGAATCACGATGATGCATATACACCAAAACACATATATATACACATATATAGTTCATGATAATGGAGTAGAAATATGCACCTCTGCAATAATGAATTGGAGCTGCCGTCAATGGTATTTTCTTCTATAGAATGAACCTAAGTTTTGGCATTTCGGAATGAACCCTGGCTTTCGTAAATCAAAATTTTAGTTTAGATGAAGAGTGAGTGAGAAAATTTTTGACGATCGGGAAAATTTTCAGAAAACAAGGAAAACTGGGTGAGAAAGTGACGATTTCTCTGAGAAAATGAGGAAAATGGTGATGAAAAATGTTCTGATGAATCAGGGGTGTTTTTGGTCTTTAATTTCCAACGAGCCTTTAGTTGGTCATAAGCCTATAAAAACTGGGCTGTAGTCATAAACTGAAATTAAGCCAAAATTTTGGATATATATCTAGTCGCCCCTACAAAAATTGCTAAAACCCCAAATTGGGTTTTACCGTACAATACAGAAAGAGACTCCAGTTGAACGAAAAGGTACCTCCCTCTCTTTTGGTCTTGGCTAATGGGCTGGACGGTGTGTTCTTTTATTGGGTTTTTACGAGTTTTACATACAAAGAAAGAAATAATTATAAATATACAGTTACACCATGTTTTATATGGTGTAAGACTAAAAATATTATAAAAATATGGTCAAAAGATGCAATGGCATTATTATAAATAAAGCCATCTTCTTTGAAAGTATTTGTTAATAAAAACTTAATTTTAGAACTTTGAAAACGTGACCTGCTTTATTGGTTTGTGGTCTGATGCTATCTTTAATACTTTCCTGTGACTTCTTGGGTTCGAAGTCTAAGAGTCTATTTTTTGGTCCTTTCTTAAAAAAAAAAAAAATTCAGCCACTCTCCTTTTTTTTTCTTTTTTTTTTTTAAAAAAAAGAACTTTTTCTCTTTCTTTTTTGGAGGAAAAGAAAAAGAGAAGTACTAATTATTTTTTTCTTCTTTTTTTCGGCCCTCTTAGGGACATAATGAAGTACTCTTTTTTTATTTTTATCCTCTTACTAGTAGCCAAATGTAATTATTAGTTACGATTGCTCTAGTTACTAATTATAAGTTTGGTGAACACTTCTAAGGAAAAAAATAAAAAAGATACTATGACAGATTGATTACATGTTACTTTAGTTACTATATTACCAGTCTTGCTAGCACTAACAATTTTGGTAACTTGTTACCAGATACATACCAATCTAATTACTACTTTCTAATTTGGTTACTCTAGTTACTAATAACCAACCATTATATAGAAAACTATTTAATTTTTAATATCAACGAACTAATTTTCCAAAAAAAAAAATAAATAAATATAAAGCTAATGTATACTAATTAGTTATAATTCTACCTCTTGGATACTAGTTACTAGTTTCTAATTATCAGTCTGGTAACCAATGTGGAAACTGGTTTCTAGTTACTAGTTTCTAGTTACCACTTTGATTATTAGTTTCTGGTTATCGTCTTAGTTACTGATTTTTGGTTACTACTTTGGTTTTAAATTATTAGTTATCACCTTGGTTACTAGTTACTGATTTTTTGTTACTAGTTTCTGCTTACCACTTTGGTTACTAGTTTCTGGTTATCATCTTAGTTACTGATTACTGGTTTCTAGTTACCACTTTAGTTATAAATTTCTAGTTATTGGTTTCTGGTTACCACTTTGGTTACTAGTTTCTGGTTACTACTTTGGTTATTAATTTTTTGTTACTATTATCAAAATTAAGTCATGATTCTTTTTTTTTCTCGTTCCCTTATTATTGAGCCATCTAGCTTCCAATTATCAATTTCATTACTAGTTTTAGGGTTAGTAACCAATTTCCAAACTAGTTATCATATCCAATTTGGCTATTCATTTTTAAATTGGTAGCAAGTTATTATTTTCCAGATTTGTGGCTAGTTACAAGATTAGTTATTAGTTACTAATTATTAATCTAGTTACTATTTTCTATACTAATGGCCAATTACAAGACTAGTGACTAGATACTATATTGAGTACCATTTTTCATAACCATATTCAAAACCAGATTGGTTAAAATTGGTTACTAGTAACTAGATTTTTTTACTAATTACTGGTCACTAATTACTTTCATTACATGTAACTAATCAAGATACTAGTTACCAATTTGGTTATTAATTTTCAAATTAAAGGCTAGTTACAAAAATTGGTGATTAATTATGAGTTATTAATTGACAATCCAGTTATTGGCACTGGTCACCAGATTGGTTACTAATAACAGTCTTTAAATCAGTAAATAATTACTAAAATTTATTTGCACTATTAAAAAATTTTACTATATCGGTATCATCATCATTCATTTACGTGATTATGATCAAAAAATAGTATACACATAAAACTCGAAAATTAAATAAGAATTTATAACAGTTGGATAAGTATACATTGTTTTATTGGAACTAAAGTATACAAAGCTTACTCTAGTTACCATTCTTGGAACACATAGAATATTTGCAATTGCAAACATGTTACTTATGGTGATCAATTTAAAAGAGCAAGGTAAAAATAAGAACTATAATGAAATTGTGGCACATGAATACTCGATACACAACAATAAAGATAAATTCATATTACTATGGACTTTGACAAATAATTCAAAGAAAGACAGGGTAATTCTAGATTTAAAAGTAAAACTTAACGGAATTGGCTTTCTTCCTGTTAGAAAAGAAAGTAATAATAACTAGCCTCAGACCCATCTCCTTTCTTTTCTTATTCACATTATATGAGATATATTTTCTATTATTTTACAAGAAGAAATTAAATACACTCAGGTGCATAAATACTATCCTAAATGCTGAAAGCTTGATTTAATTTCACAATCCGTAAAACAATTTAATCTTTGAGTTGATTTTGTTGTTTTGTCCACCTAAGCTGCAAGAACTTGGGCCATGTTCTTTCATTCATAATTTGGATGTTGGCTTCTAGTTCCCAAATTTAATCGCTCAACCATAATACACCTCAACTATAATACACCTCAACACACAATCGTACATATAAATCAAAACCCATATCGGTACGATCATAAAATCATTGTATATATATACACATAAATATAGGTGCATATAAGCATAAATATAAGTAATAAAAAACAACAAATTGTATGAAAATGGACCTTACAACAGCACTAGGAGTATAAATTCGAGAGAGGGAATCATAGTGAAAAGAAGTTCTACGCAGAGTATCAGAAAGAATTGGGAATGAAATCAGATCTAATTTGGGACTGGACCAAAAATGATTCCTTCGAATCAATCGGCAATGATGGCGACGAAAAAACCAGCTTGTACGAAGATGGGTTAAGAGGAAAAGTGGAGAACTTGGCAACCATAGACAAAGTCATGAGCTTCTTTAGACAAGGGATAGGTTTCGGGCTCATCGGATCTCAGAGAGAGAAGGAGAGAAAGAAACAAGAAAATTGGTGTTTATCTAAAAAACACCGTATGGAGTAAAATAAAACAAGAGTGCCATATATTTGAGAATTTTTTTAAAAGATGTCGTGTATTTTCTAATTTTCTCGAATTCTATTAATCACTTAATAATACTATTGAAAATTAGACCCAAAATAGGCATATAATGTGTAGTTAAAAAATAATAATAATTAAAAAGACATATAATGCGTATAAGGTCCTTTTATTATTAGTATTTTCACTATAATAACAAATTATATTATTATTATTATTATTATTATTATTATTATTTTGCTAAATAAGTTTATAAAATTGAGAATGGCACTTATTTATTTCTAAAAATCTTAAATTTTAACCAAAACGGATATTACTATCACTAATTGGTTAATTTGGGATTTTTTTTTCACAATTATTTAGTTCACGAATTAAATAGTCATTGCTTAAAGAACTAAGGAACCTTTAAATAAAAACTGATTATGGCTCAGTTTGGTAGAGCTGTAGATTTTAGAAGAAATACTTTTAGCTGTGCTCAGCGAAAAATCTGCTGTACCATAAAGCATCTGAGTGTTTGGTAAACTGTAATTTGAAAGTGCTGTGACTTGAAAAAGTTGTATTAAAGTGTTTGGTAAATCATAAAACTGAATAACTGTGGAAATATAAAATGATCAAAATAGACATCATTGTACAATGATGCATATTTTGTAATTTTTTATTTCCACATACATTACGCATATTAATAATTTTTAAAAACTAGTTAACATGAAAATAAACTCATTTGAATTTATTACTCATCATCTAATATAATTTCCAAAAAACTTTTTGGATTAAAAAAAAAACAATGCTTAATTAATTTTTAGGATTTATCAAAATCACTTAAATTGATTTTTCTCTGTGGGGATTTGTTATTTGGTGCTCTCATAATTTCTTAATTTGTTGTTTTTTATGATTTGTGACTTGTAAGTGGTAGCTATGTAACTAAACTAAATCACCCTTTTTTTTTTTGAAAACCAAACAGTTTGGCTCAATCTAGCAAATTCTATCCAAATCACACCATATTCCTCTACAAGAGCTCCCTTTAATATACAATGTGTAATTCACAAAAAACGTAAGTCAATCAAATGAGGATATAAAAGGTCTACAATATCTTTAACAACTAAATCAACCTCTTGTAAAGTTCTTGAATCGCTCTAATCTGGTTCACAATCAATTGTCAATTAGATTCCACCTTGCATAGAAAAAAGTCAGTTTCTTTTGCCAACATAATCTCATATCTAGCCGCATAGTCTAGTTTCTTTTGCTAACTCAAATACCCAATCCCATATATGTACTGCAGTTCAATCTCCCAAACACACAGTGGAAAAAAAAGCACATGTTCTACTCTATCTTCTATGAAGGAACCATAGGCGGAAAAAATCCCATTTTATCCACTTTTTACTGCAAGAACTGAGACAAAGAAACAAGTCAAAATACTAAAATCACCAACTTAAAAACTTCATTTGCTAATAATGTAACATGTGAAAAGTAAATTGGTTCTTGTAAATTCTAATACTAACCATATTTATCTCCTAGGATAAATAGATGTAAAAATAATATGCAGTAGTATCACAAGTTGAATATCTATTGTGCATATGTGGATATCAACAAACGAATCAAGAGGAAATAACAATAAGGCCTAGCTTGTCTCTGGTACTTACGGTTAGCAACAACATATCTTTGCACTTAAGATCAACTGCTCAGAAATTGCGGGCTCACAAGGTATAAGCATAGACAACCCACATAACTTACAAAACAAAGAAGGGAATGCCAATAAACTCAATAGCATCATAGGAAAAGTCCATAACCAGAAACTAGGATATCGAGAGGTCTTTTTTCTATAGCTCAACATTACAGAACTATTAGAATTACTAACAAGGGAAGATATGTATTGAAATAATAGTAAAGCATATAAAATAGTCACAAGATCAAACTCTACAATATTTTGTGGAGATTTTGAACATTTTGTTATGAAAGTAGTGAATTTTATCCTAATTACCCAAAGAAAACAACTCAAAACAAAACATAGTACATACTTGCAAAACTCTCTTCCCCAGAGAAGATTATATAAGCAAAGGCAAGGAATGAGCAATAGAGTAAGACTAGAGAAAGACAACAAGATGCTTCCTGCAATTTGCAGAATCAAGTATTTGAGTCAATATCACTAAGCTGACAAAACTTACATAAAAATTAAATAAAGAAGAAACAAAATACATAAAGTTCTTATTCGAACCTGTAAACCAGAAGATAGTTCCACGAGTTGCATATTGAACTAACTAAATCATATAAATTGATATTTGGAGCTATAATTTGCACTCAAATATTATCCCTTAAGGAAAAAAAAAAAAACAAATTAAGACCGCAAGAATTATCAACCAAACAGAATTAAAAATTAGAAAAAAAAAATCGGTTTTTGTAGTTGGAATGTAGCAATTGAGAAAGCTCAGAAAGAGACTTATATAGCAGCACTCACCGATTCTTCTACCTCTTCAACAAGGGCAAGATCGTCGAGCCCCTCCTACTCTCCCAAATTTGGTGAAACCGCAATAAAGTAGTCGCCGCTGTCATGTCCGTCTCTCGCATTCAGGGGGGGCGACGTCGTGTTTTAGGTTTTGGAAGAAAGGGATAATTGTTGGTATTTCTCCAAGTGTCCAGGGTTATTGTTGGTATATTGAAAGTTTCACTTAAAAGAAGCAAACAAATTTCCGCACAATCTATAAGCGGAAGCTCCCTTTAGCCAACTTGGGCTTTGGGCTGTAGATTTATCAAAACTTCTTCAATAATCTGCTTTTTGTATTTTTACCAAACACTTTTTAAGGTAAAAATTATTCCTAAAGTACTTCTAGTCTCTCAAAAAGCTTTACCAAACTAGGCCTATTTCATTAGTTCATCCAAACAGAATGATTAGAGAAATATAATAGGAAAGGAGAGAAATAAAGTGACAAACTTATGGGAAAAAACTGTAGAGACGACCACATGTTATTTCAGAAGCCTAATATGTAGAAGCTTCTGTTGCTATCTCTCTGTTCTTATCAGCAATTTTGCATAATCTACAGAAATATTGCATAATCTCTAGAAATACATACATATATATATTTTTTTGTAAACACAAATTTTATAAGTTTTAGTTTTGACTATGGATATTTTAGTCTTTTCGTTGGTTTTATTTTGACTAAATTGACTCAAATTTAGTGTATAAACTGAAATCCGAAAGAGAATTTTGTTATTTTGAATTTGATAAGCCAAACACCCTTGTTACGTGAGATATTTGTTACAATTTTCTTTTTTCATTTTTTTTTCTTGGTAAATAGAAAAAAAAATCCAAACGAAGAGAAGGGATAAATAATACGTATTGAAAACAAAAAACTAAGGGCGCGTTTGGTATAGGATTCGAATCTTATTCTTCAAATCCAGAAACAACTTTCATATAAAAAGTTGGAAGGATAAAACATTTAACCTTTCAACTTTCTATATAAAAACTATTTCTGAATTTAAAGAATAGGATTTGAATCATGTACCAAACACGCCCTAAGAAATCATGATTTACTAGGCCAGCTTCAAAACTAGTGATCAGTCATTCCTAAATCACCAAGCAGAACAGTTTATAGTATATTAAATTCTATAGTTCTTTATTCAATATAATTGGGTTTTTTTAATGGGTTAATCACTTACAAATCCCCTGAGTTTTAACTTTTTAGTTAAAAAAAACCCTGACTTTCAGAAATTTGCAAAATAATACCCTCACTTTTGAATTCTACAAATTAATACCTTGACATTTACGATTTCTACAATTAATACCCTCAGCTTTTGTTTTCTTTGTATATTTATACTATGAGCAAATTAAAAGATGCGAATATCTCTCATTAACTTATTAAAAATGTTTAGATATTAGTATATTATCGGAAATTATTTTATAACTACTTTTTTGGTTAATTGCTAAAAAAACACAATTTTTTTTTACCTCTCATGTTTCCTTTTTTTTTTTTTTTTTTTTTTACAATTAACTACTTTTACCTCTTGTTCTAATTTTTTACTTTTCTTTTTTAAATGAAAAGTGAAATAAGCTAATTACAAATATTTTTTCAGAAATTTTATTATTGTTTAATAAGTTTTAATTAAGTTGATGATGGCTACTACCATCTTTTTATTATTAAAATCAACTAATTGGACATTAAGATTATAAATTTATATGAATTTCAAATCTTAAGATATTAATTTGCAAGAATTTTAATTGTCAGGGTATCGATTTGCAGAATCCAAAAATGAAGGTATTATTTTACAAAAAATTCAAAAATCATGTTATTATTTTGCGGATATTTAAAAGTGAGAGTATTATTTTGCAGACATTCAAAAGTCAGGACTTCTTTTTACAGAAAAGTTAAAACTCAGAGTATTTTAATGTTATTATACCTTTTTTAATTTTTTATTTCCTCGTGCTTTTGCTGATCTTAAGGGAGTATAGTTTCCTTTCCGAAAAAACAAATGTAGATTCTATTACCAAAAAGCCCCTTACGTAAGGCTAATTAGGATCTCGTGTTATCTTGACCCAATACTCAAAGAATATATGCACCAAAGATCTGAAACAATAACATGGATTTCACTATTATCTTATTTTAAAGTGGAACCTTATAGTTGAAATAGATGTCATAACATGCGGTGTAAATTTTTGTGTCCCTAGAATTAGATAGAATTTATCCGGTTCCCATATTACATACATCGAACAAGCTTTTGAGGATAATAAATTAGAAGCAGCAATTATGTCCCTTGAAACTGCAAGATCTAACACTAGAAACTAAGAAATGGTCATGTCCAAGCATTACAAATGGTCTCTTAGAATGATACAAAATGCCAACCTAATTGGTGAAATAAAAACTAAATGGCTAACCAACAAATAATACAGCACCTACCAACTTACATTTTAGTTCTGGCTGGGCAACCTACCACCATATAAGACACAGTCTTGGGATACTTAAAGCCCAGAAACTAATCAATATTCCATTCTCACAAGAGCATTTTGAACATCTGATGGGCCGTACTGCATCCAATCTTTGGCACAAATGAGGGCTTCGACTGTCTCTGGGCGTAAGGAACTTCGGTACCTATCCATCTCTTTGGCATTGATTTCAAATATGGATTCCGGAGGGACTGTCGATACTGGAATCGACAAAATGTCACGGGCCATTTTCGAAAGAGTTGGGTACTTCAGCTTGTTCAGTTTCCACCACCCTAATACATCAAACTCCTGGACACGAGGCAACAGAGACTCGTCCAAATACTGGTCCAGCTCTGACTTCATTTGTTGGCTTGTGGTCTCCATGATGTAGACATCAAAATCGGTGAGTCCATTGTCTGACAGAAGAGTTGCTCCTTGCGAATCCTCTGTCTTAACATTGGCTGAATTTCCTTCTTCCACATACGTAGGTGTCAGTGGCAGAGGCAGTGCCACATACTCATGAAAAAGCTCATGAATACCATCATCAACGATCTTGATATATGTGGGGGCATCTTCACCATAGATTTTGTTGAAACTAAATTCAACGAGCTTCATTTTGAACCTAGGATCCATAACTACAGCAGTTGCCAAAGCCAGGCTACTTTCCTTCCAGTATTTATCGATTTTTTCCTGCATTCTTTTAGTCAAGGCACTGACAAAAGGATCTTCACTTGTAGCCGCACGAACCAGCTCTGACTGAATCTTCCACACCTCATGAAAGAAGGTAATTGCAGTCGGGTTAGTTGTGGTGGTAAGGATGTTGGCTGCATCAAAGATAAGCTTCAAGTACATGCAGATTGTCTCCACCTGCTTCCAATCTTCCAAGGACGGCGCTGCCTTGTAATCAGGATCCGACGTATCCAAGCAAGAGAAGACTTCCTTTAACTCAGAAGCAGCCACTAGCATGTGATATGTTGTATTCCACTGAGTTTGGTCATCGAGAGACAGGGTCCTCTCACTTGGGACCTGAAGATGTTGTTTAAGCTCGAGAAACTTTTCCTCGTGGGATTCTGAAGTCTTCACAAACTTTACACTTTCCCGGACCTTTTTGACCTTTTCTTTCACTTCGTCTAAAACGTCTTTTGCAATGCTTGTAAAAGTACGGGCAATGCAATTCCCAACCAATAATTGACCATTGAGGATAAGTGGGTTCTTATTGGAGAGTAGAGGCCTCAGATTTTCAAGAGCAGCTTCACTTAGTGGCTTATTATAAGTAAGAGAAAACAATTTGTTCTCCAAACTCCAATCATGAAGACAAACAGCAACAGCATGGCTAAAGGCAGTATCGGAGTCGGGATATGGTTCCATCACAACATTAAGAAGTCGTTTTTGCAACTTCCAATCACTATCAATGAAGTGACCAGTGATAAAAACATAACCAACACTTTGACTTGAAGTCCACAAGTCCAAGGCAAGGCAAACACGACCAGGTATGCTCTCAATAAACTTCATAAGGTGCTGCTTTTCCATTAGGTATGTTGCAACACAATCCCCTTGGACGGCATTGAAGCTCACCATGTTGAACTGGGGCTGAAGATTCTGGACAAAAGTTAAAAACCCGGGATGTTCAACCATGTGAAGTGGGTAATCATGCATAATTATCATCCTGGCTATTTCATGGCGGCACCGGTCTGCATCAAACATAAACTGGGGTACACTACTGGTTCTGTAACGCCGTTTTGGTGTATCAGAAGTGCTATTACCCGTCCTTGAATTAGGGGTATATGGGCTCAACTGATTCTTATCCTGGTTACGTAGCAGTGCTGGGCAGGTTCCCTTTGCAATATGGCGTTTTAGGTGGCTTGTACCCGCCACTTTTGAACCTGTACTATATGCAAAACTTTGCTTGCACTGCTTACAGTATGCCCTCCTACATCCAGCACCCACAGTTTCAATGGTGAAGTGCTCCCAGACTATGGACTTCTTCTTCCTCCGCTTGTTAGGCTGTGTTTCTGGATTGGTCACCTCATGATTTTCATACGAGTCTGGAGTCTTCTCTTCATAAGGGGTTAACATCTTCTCTTCATAAGGGGTTAGCATCTTTTCCTCATCGGGGGTTTCTATCCTCTCATCATCAGGTGTAGCCACAATCTTATCTTCAAGAGGAGTACTGACCAAATGGTCTTCAACATGAGTCGTGACAATCTGGTGTTCAATAGGAGTGGTGACCATCTCATGTTCAACAGCAATGGTGACCATCTGGTGGTCAACAGGAGTGGAGACCATCTCGGTTTCAACATGAGTGGTGACCAACTGTGTTTCAACATGAGTGGCGACCATCTGGGGTTCAACAGCACTGGTGACAATCTGGTCTTCAACAGATGCAGCCATCTTTCCTTAAAAGTGTATATCCTGTTTGCCAACGTAAACAACATCCAACACAAGGTCAGATCCTCGAACTTATTTCAGACAGATAGTAGTAACGAAGACCAAATGCTGACATACAGAATAAACACGCATTGTTCTAGTTCTAAATAGAACATATAATAAAATTGAATACAATTCCTAAAGTCCAGTCAACCTAAAAATGAACTACACTTTACACCTTACCTACTTTTTATTACTTCCGCTCAATTTGAAGTAGAAACTTTTGGAGAAACATGTGTTTCCTAATATTAAATAAAAATGAGAATAGACATCAAACATCCTGAAATTAAATTCACTAACAGAATGAAAAAACAGGGTATCTCCAGGCATTCAGCCATTAACTACTAATTAACATACTCATTGGTCATATTCATTCTTAAGCACTATATATCATAATTGTTTCCAGAGTGACTTAGACTAAGATACACATCTGACGTTACAGCTTGTCCTTTTAGTTTGATTCGATATGGGTATCATAATGACAAGTTTAACTTGAGATGTGTTTACTAAAGCAACTAGCAAATCAATCTCGAGTAACAATAATTAAAAAATATATATATAAAAGTTCCATATATGGGAGTTAAACGGAGATGGGCATTGCTCGAAATTCTTTTCCTTTAATTTTGAAATGGTTTTGGTCTGGGGGCTACTGCTACTCTAACAGGACTTCTTTTTTTATTTGACTTGACGTGGTGAGCAGAGAGCGGAACACGTTTAATGTTAAAATATAAGACTGTTTAGCCAAATTGCCAAATTTTGGATCATAATTTACAAAATGGACATTTTTCAAACACGGTTAAAATATGGCTGAATTTCAAAAATTATTTAAAAATGGGTCATTTTTCATATTTAGTACATCAAAATATGTTGATTTATTTTTGAAAAATTGATTTATTTTTTAAAAAGGTGATTTACTTTTTCAAAAATTAATTTACTTTATAAAAAATTGATCCACTAAAAACAAGTCATTTATCAAAATAAAATTATAAATCAATCATTTATTAAATAAGTGTAAAAAAGGGCCAATTTTCAAATTGATCTTTAAAAAAAAAAAAAAACTATTTCTTATAAATACTCTAAAATATATATATATAAGTTCTTCTACCATATAAAAGCCTCATTGTTCAAAGCTGTATCAGCCAAACATGAAACACCTCTCAACTAAGGCCCCACAACTGGGCTAGATTGGGCCCACCAAACCCAAATGGGCCGAGAGGAAAAAAGAATACGGGCAGTCAACCCAAACAGCTTGACCACCCTAGATTCAATATAGTCCATCAGATGAAAGTCCATCATAGATCTCCATCCAAGAAAAACCTTTAGCCTAAACCAATGTAATCATGGATCGTATTTCAATATGGGTCATGATCAAACAGGACATACAATACAATACCCTCAAACGGGCTAAAAATAGTTTCATAAAAGAGGAAAAAATAACAATAATTATAACAAAACGATCTACGGTTTGATCAAAGCTTGGGCTTCCCAGGAAACCCAGAACACGAGCCCACCCAGATCAAAGAACAAAGGCAGATCGTCCCAAACCTCAAATTCAATAACTTAACCGTAAAGTTTGAAGCTTTCTTCCATAAATAAACCCACAAACACCTCAAATATACATACATACGCACACACATATATATATATACACACACACACACACAAATACATACACTTCCCCCAATAATTTCAAATTTGCGAGCGAAACCCTAATTTACTACATAATCAAACATAACAAAAACAAAAACACAGTCAATTTCATAGGAAAGAAATGAGAAATATCAAGAATCCAGATTCAACATCACAAAAACGGAAAAAAAAGAGGGCTAAGGTTAGGGTTTTTTACCGAAGGGTTCCGAACCGATAGTACCCAGAAAGGAGAATCTCGAAAGGCCGAAATCGAAGCTCGCGGAGGTCTCCGCGAGAGCTCGAGATCTAGGGTTTTGCAGAGAGAGAGAGAGAAGAGAGAGAAAGGAAGGAGACGAACCAGAGCAGAGAGAAAAGAGAATTGGGCTTTTGGAAAACAGACCCGAAAACCTAATTGGACCTGATTTGGGGGTGAAAGGCAAGTGGTTGGGACTAAGTTAAGAGATAAGATTTTGGGGTAAGATTTCGAAATAGGGCACAACCCTCAAATTTTTTCTCTCTCTCTTTCCCTTTTTTTTTTTGGGTCAGGTCCATTATTAATTTTTATTATTAATTTTGTTTCATTTTTATTTTTACCCAAAAAAAAAAAGGGTTTAAACCGGACCACGCACAAAAAAAAAGCCCACTCCCACTCTCCCCTATGCATGATTTTTCTTGTGTGGTCCGTACGTGTAGGGTGTGTGTCGTATAGCCCACAGAATATGTAATGGACAGTTCATCATCATGATCCAGTGGGGGCCCACATGGGCTTCTCTTTCTCTGATTGGGTGAAACGTCCAAAATTTAGCCCATTTGTTGTGTTCTCTCTCTCTCTCTCTCTCTGTTTTAGATCTCAAAAACATGAACAAAAACTTGTACATTCATTCTTCTGAGCCCTGACCCAACCAAAGGCTTTTAGTTCATTATTTTTGAGTGTTTATAACAAATGAACATTTTCTAACACTTCATTTTGGTAAATGTACATGTTTTCATTTTTATAATAGATTGACCATGTTTGTCAGTTTTTTTCTCTGAGTGAATCAAACATCCAGATTAGATGTTAGTACATCAGTTATATACTAAAGTATATCAGTTCTTCTATCAAATGTAGTCTAAATGATAAAAAGAAAAAAATTATATAATTGGAATTGATAAACTTGGCCATTTTGTTTACTGCAAAATGGTCATATGTATCAGACATAAGTAGATTAAATGTACTTTGTTTTTATACTAATGCAAATCAATTCTTATACTGATTATTATCTGATATTTGATTTAGTAGAAATCATGTATGCATTTTGGAATTGATAAACTTGACAAATTTGCTATAAAAAGGGGGAAAAAAAGGCGGGGGGTTGAGAATTTATTTGGAATTGATAAACTCTAACATTTTCCTATAAAACAAAAAAAATGGACAATTATTAAATAAAGTATGAAAAAAGGTCCATTTTCACTAAGACCCCTTCGTTTTTTTACATATATTTTTGGTCTGTTTAGGGTTTTTTTTTTTTTTTTTTTTGAAAAATTATTTGAGGGCACTTATGTTTTTGAAGACTTTTTTTTTTTTAATATTTGTTTGTTTGCTAGAAAAGAAAAGTTTCAAAGTAATCATTGTTAATATAGAAGTTTTGTTGAGGATAATCATATCTCACCAAACCTGATTTGGATGTTGGTTGCAATTATTCAACTTAAAATTCGATAGTATCCTGTAGCAATAAACTTTAGACGGCCAAAATCAAAGTGAAGGGGAAAAAAAATAAAAAGATAAGTAAGATGTCACATCACGGTATCCTTTAGGCTCATGTATATATGAATCTAACATAATGTGCTAGATCCAGAGCAAAAAAAAAACATAATGTACTAGAGAATAAGGAGTTTGGATATTTTAGAAGAAGAGCATGCGGCTACTTATTATATATACAGGTTCACAATCCAATAATTTTTCTTTTACCAATCTATAAATATTTTTTTTTTAGCCGTTAGATCATAGTTTAACGACTATCATAATTTAGATAGTTAAGAAAAAAATATTAAAAATGAAAAATAATAAAAATAAATACTCATTATTTAATATTTTTTTCTCTCTATTTCTTACCATAAAAGACGTGCATAATAAATTTTAATTAGATAAAACAATACTTGTGAATAGGTAAAAAAAATATACCTACTAAATCGGTGCTCATATATATTATCACTGTAAGATTTTTGGGCTGTTTTATATAGAAATATGCAATACCAAGACAAAATATAGCACATATTCATATTCATTGATAGAGAAAAAAAAATTATTCTTTTTTTAATAAAGTCAAATTTAAACTCCAATAAGTTCTATGAAAATCTTGGTGTTTTTTCCTCCTTTATTTCATATGTTTCTACTTTTATTTAGGAAAAATAGAAGATATATATAATGAGGAAAGAAATATAGATATTTTTAGTGCATTGATGTAATTAGTTACATGTTGTTTTGGGGTATTAGTCTAATTTTTAGATTAACCCAAATACATACTGTAGTCCTAATTAATTATGTGCCTAACATAATTTGGATGAGGCCATAATCAAGATATTTGGACCATAAGTTGGCAAGCTCCTATCTACTTGGCAAGAACTCACTGGACAAGACTTGAAGCATTGACACATCACTCCTCCTTAGCCTACAAGGTGAAGCCATCAAATGCTATGAAGACACTTCATCAACTTACACAAGAAGCAAAACTTTCCTATGAGAGTTTGGCATCTCAACAATGTTCTAGAATGTTCTAGAAATTACTTTGCAGGGAAGACAAACTCAACTTCAAGTACAAGCTTCCCCACGGCCTTGGAAGATTCTGGAACCTTCCAACTTGTGCTCAAAGAACTTGTAGGCTAAGTACTTACAAGTCAAGTACTTGTGACCTAAGTACTTACAAGTCAAGTACTTGTGAGCTAAGTACTTACAAGAAAAGTACTTGTAACCTAAGTACTTACAAGAGAAGTACTTGTAGAAGAATCACTTATAGAGTAAGTACTTGTGAGC
>JXTC01000016.1:364993-390833 GCA_002914845.1 Trema orientale | reverse complement strand
GTTTCTATATCGACCGCCTATCAGGACTTCGACACGTAGACAGTGTTGTGATAGCTCTTACACCTGTACACTAACCTTAATCTCAATTTTTCTCTACTTTATTTTAATTAATCACAGGTCCCGTTAATTAATCAGAACACAAGGTCCGATCCCGAACACATGTTTTATCTCCTCTATTTTGTGTTTATTCATAGTTTGAGCATGTCTTTTCATGAATAGCTAATTCAAACAATAAGATTTACAAATGGTAATTAAATAAATTTATCCTTATGGATAAGGTGTTAAACACGTCGTAATATGTCAATATAACCTATTCTTTTTTAATTAAAAAAAAATAGGTACAAACATGTTTTTATGTCACATTGTGTTAGTCCAAAAGTCATAACTTATTAGTTTAATATAGTCCGTCAATGATATGTCGTGTCAAGTTAAAAAAATTTAAACCAAATATCTAAATGTGTCAAAAATTTAAATCCAACTACGATATGATTAACGCACATATAATACGACACGAACTTGATAATAATCTATTTGACACGATTAGTTAAATTGAACACGTTTATGAACTAATTAATTCAAGTAATTAAACGCATAAAAATATGTGTAAAAATAATCAAAATTATATTTAAAATATTTATACATTAGTTAATAAAAAATTAAATGGGTCTTCAAAATCTAATTATTTTGTGTTATTTTCGACTACTATCATCGTATTGTACATAAAAGTGCCAGCTCTTATTCTAGAAAACAAATAAGGAAGGTTGCCCTGCCTACCTTGCATCATTCATATATATAATATCATAAGCTTCATGTGAGGGCTTTCATGGTAAGGGCTTTTAATTATGTAACACGATAGTACTTTTTTTTTTTAAAATTAAAAAACAGTATTTACATCCAAGAGATCTATTAATGCCCTCATGATATAATAAAAAAAAAAGACTCATCTTGTTACCAAAATTAGCACTCATTCCTATATCATATATCTAAAATTACTTAGATATCTCATTTCCTAAAAAAGGTAAAATATCTTATAACAACCTGTTAGTATTTGAGCTCAACTACTTAGCCCAGTCATTATGATCGGGTTAAAAATTTCCACCAATGATATGGTTGCACCTCCTTCAGTCGACATTCTTCGACTATAGCTGAAATTTTTTTACCGTGGTCGAGACTTAGGACAATTGTAGAATTCTGAAAATATCATTAAATGAAAGTTCTAGTTTTTAAAATAATTTATTCTTTAAAAAAGGGTCAAATTTGATCATCTTTCAAAAAAAAAAAAAAAGAAAAAAAAAACTCTAAGGCTAACTGTTATTCCTTGGCATATCTTAATGAGGCACAACTTTTTTAAAATTTCAAAATCTGATGGTACTATTTAAGTACAAAAGGAGATAGTTTATATACTAGAAAGTGGGATGGAGGACTTAGCTAGCTCGTTGAGGTTATATAATATAGGAATGTGGAATCTAATGATCATTATATCATTGAAAGGAAGTCAAAAGTATTAGGGAAAATTTTGAGCTATATATACATGTAATAGTCAAAAAATGACCCAATAATTAAGAGCCCAAAATGGATAGACTCTTCCATCCTACAAAGCCCAAGAATACTACGATTAGGCCTAATAACTAATGCTAGGCATCTAAAAAGTCCAACCCATATAATGTTAACTCCAACTCATGGAAAGACTAAGTTTAAGCTAACCCAGCCAAAGATACGGTCTCTAGACTAGGTCAAACTAGTAATCTGACAGCCTATAACTAACTCCGAAGACTCGGAATATTTGAGTCATCCCTCAACAGAACTAGAGCCCACGACTTAGTCCAATCCGATGGATCCTAAAAGAGTGGCCACATACCACGAATCTCAGACCAGAGTAACAAGTTCTAATAGGTTTAGGAGGACTCCTATTAATAGAAGTCAAAGCGAATATGAAAGATTATCTAAACTCATATTCATTATTTTTTACGATATTTTTACTCTCCTTTACTCACACTTGACTATAATCTTACTTCCACTATTGCTGGCACTCATCATATGAGACTAAGATCTTATTAGGTATCTCGGAGTCATCTGGGACATTCGCATCTATCTATCCATTGTTCACCTGCAAGGTTCCGTGTCTTCAACTTCTAATTATATCTTTCATTCTTTTTGTTAAATTGCTTATTTGGTTTATTATTTACACTCTCTATCAACTTGATCACTACATTGAGCGTTAGAGTGTTTTTAGCTAGTACCACCCTGGTGTCTTTATTTGAGCTCTTACGTCTTTTTGTTTTGACAAGTTGCTTGTGGCCTAATTCTATCAATGTAGAAATGAGCTTCTACAATACATATTTATGGTTAATGTAAATAGCCTATTCAATTATTTTTCAGCATTAAGTATATATAGGCACTCCATTTTCAAACTAGTTAAGTGATAATTTGCATATGCCTATATGATTTATGAGGTTTTTTTTTTTCTTTTTTCTGTCAAAAAAAAAAAAAGAATAGACACAATATCAATGTAATATATATGTGGAAACAAAATATATAATTTTTTTTTTCTTTTTGTACATACCTAACTAAAAAATTAAATACTTTTTTTTCCCTCAAAAAGATTGCTTTACTAAATCTGCTCAACATGAGAGCACAAAATACTTTCGTCCATTTCAGTATTCAATCTAATTGGAAGATCACTAAAAATAAACCATAACAAGAAAATTGTACCATATGCTGAGTATGAAAATAATACAAATGTACGAATATACATATAAATATATTATTTATTGGACTGATCAATAGTACTAGCTGTAATCCAAATTCAATATTTTGTGTATTTAGTCTTAGCCACCTCGCAGACCTGCACTTGGAGTCTTGGACCTGACTCCTATTAGCATTCCTTCACTGTTTGTCTAAATTCGCCATAGTACTGGCCCCCCTATTCTTGATTTAAGTAATTAAACGAAAGGTAACTATGATGTTCTTAATTACAGAAACTTTGGATTATGTTTTAAGTATACACATAATAGTACTCCTCATAAATAAAAAGGTAGGTATATATTTATGAGTGTCAATCAAGTTTAAATGTCCAAATTAGATCTGATTTAAAATATGTGTGAAATTTATATATGTTACATGTAAGACAAATATGATTAAAAAAAAAAGAAAAGAAGAAGAAGAAGAGGCATATATGATATAATATAAGACGACTGTTAATTTTTTAATTTTTTTTCCTTCTTTAGGTTTCTACCTTATTCTTTATAAATTTCGAAGATACATATATTTTCGGGATCCTTTAGATAAACGCGTGGTCTTCAAATTTGAACAAATTACCATACCATATGCGTTATATTCCCCCTTAATTTTGGTACTACTTTGGGTTACTGTATAGTTTTCTACTTGTGCGAATAAAACAATTATCAGAGACACACGAACCCAATGTTAAAATCTACCAACTTCCACTAGAGAAATATCTAGGGTTTCAAGCCAATAGTGTATTGATCAAAACCCCCAAATGAAAAATAATAATAATAATGAAGTAAAAAAGAGTAGAAAGTCAAAACGACCTTTCTAGTTGTATTGGTGATAGCGCTAATTATTTCCCCATATTAAAAGGACAGCCCTAAACAACAGAGTCAACCAGTTAAAGAAACACGTGCATGTGTCACATATAGGTACACGATCAGTAAGACATTCACCCCAGTGACCCGCCAGTAGCAGTACTGATCTTACACCTCTGTCACAAACTTTGAAATAAAAGATTAAAAAATTAAAAATAAAAAAGAAAAGAAAATGTAAAAACTTACTTTGAGATGACAAAAGATTTTACGATTTTTTGAATTAAAAAAAAAAAAAAAGAAGAAGAAGAAAAAGCAAAGACTAGAGTGTAGAGAGTAGAGAGTAGGGAGGAGGCAGCAGGACAGTAGGAGGAGGAGGTTGGTTGAGAAAGTAGAAAGACAAATTGGTGGGTTAAATCAAATAGACAAAGGCACTCCAATCGTGTCGGGCATTTGTGTTGGTATAAGATGACAGTGATATACTGACAAAAGAGTGTACATGCATTTCCATGCAATTGTCGCTCTCTTTTTTACACCTCTTGATGCAAAAGCAAAATTCCAACCACTTGTGACTTTGTGACTTAAAACCCTACTGTCAAAACTTACAACCGACTTACTTCCCAAACACCACGTTCGTGAACTAAAAGGTACCACTTTTATCTGTTTTGTTTGGATCATAGATAGAAACTACATACTATAGCGTCAGACGTCTCACGCTTCTTCTTCTTTTCTTTTCTTTTTTTTTTTTTTTTTTTTTTTTTTTTTTTTTTTTTCTTGATAAAAGTCTCACGCACTTTTATTCTCTAGGGATAATATCACTTATTTTGATAATTTGTTCAATTTGTACTTTGTATTTTAGTTATTATTAATATTGATTCTTAAATTTTTATATATTTGTTACAAATTTATACTCTGACACTGGATTAGAGCTCAGTTAATTTACCAATATGATTTAATGAACTTATTTTTAGATAAATTTTTATAGAGCAATGCTATGGGGCACCAGTGGTGCTCAGCACCACAGTGACATGTCTGTTTGTCACTGGATGATTTAATTAATAAACTGGGTCCCACATGAGTCCCACTTAAATTATAATTATGATTAGCCAGTGACAAACTGACACATCACTATGGTGCTGGGCACCAGTGCATTATTCATTTTTATATGGTTTATTTTCAATTTTTTAAACGGCACATTAGTAAATTAAGTGCTCTAAATTGGTGTCAAAGTATAAATTTATAATAGATGTGATATCCCCTAATTCTACACATATATGTAAGGATATTTGTATAAATATTTAGTGAGATCGGGAAACGTTACTCAACTTAGAACTGATAAAATAGTGAAAAATCAAAACATTTTAAACTTTCTAGAAATAACAGAAAATTTCACTCATAATTATACATAGTATAATATATATAATGTATAAGTATAAACACACTCATAAGGTGGATCCCTCATTCAAATATTCATAATATACATATACTCAAAAATAGGTACAAAATCTTCTATCAGAAAACTACTGCGTCAAAATACTCATGTACACAAGCCGCGGTTAGAAAGTAGGCGCTACTCCTCTGAACTCAAATATCAACAGTACCCTCTGCAATGTAAGAATACAGATGAGTATGCAACTCAGTAAGTAACATATGCCGATGCAGACTATACTTGAAGAGAATAGATGATCACACGATTGGGATCCTTGTGTATATTATATTGTTTGATAAGACCGTAAATCACATACTGAGCTACTCAGAAAACATATAACATATCATGAGCTATATGGAGATCTCGAGCCCCAGAGAATCCCCTCTGTGTATAGTAGAGATCCATCCTATACTGCCGTCAAAGTGTTCCCGATGGAACCATAGTGTCCCCGAAAGGACTAGAGTGTTCCCAAAGGAACCAGAGTATCCCCGAAAGAACCATATCATATATTTGGGCGCTGGTCCACCACACTCTATTCACTAGTACACGTCAGACAATATAAATACACTATGTATTTATGTCTCATGCAAAGCAGAATGATAGATACATATATACACATATCCACTGATTCCATATTCATATATTCCACATATTCACAGAAATAGAGAATTTCTTACGTTGCAAGTGTGACATTACTTACCTGGTTTTTGAGCTTTATTTGTTTTATTGTGAAATACTCTTTGCTCTTGGTACAATAGATATGCCCTATTATTTTTCAAATGATATCATTGTGCATGTGACGTTTTACAAATCACTAACTCAAATTCGGTATAAGAGTCTAAGATATCAACTAGTGACAACCAAACAAACACGAACAAATCAAGTACATAGCTAATAACACAATAATTCTCTGTAGTCATTTTTCTTTCACGATTTTTAAATAAATGACGAAGCATTATACGTACATCAGAAATTACCAATATGAATAACACCAAAGTACTATTTTATTAATATAAAGAATTCCACAAAACCTTATTGTATAATATTTCTCTCAAGTTTTCCTTTCATATTTGTGTAAAGTATAATTAAACAATCCTCAAAAGTACCATCTTAAAAATACCAAGTATCAATGTGCTGCCCAAACAAAGAATACAAGAATCCTTTAACTACTTAATTCAGCTAATTACATTCATAAATTAACCATATAAATTTGTAACTATAGAATAATCGTGTACCATTCAAAGTAGTAATAATAAACATGTAGCTTAATAATAAATAGTTATTATTTAGCTTGTATTAGAACTCAAGTCTTAAGTATAGTTACTATAACGGTTTACTAAAGTCTAAGGCATTAATTAGTTCATATCCTTATCTCACTATTTGTACAGGCAATTTTTAATTATCCCTTAATAAATTCAATGTCCATAGACATAATACTAGGCTGCAAAAAAACTTAAGAACTAAAAAAAATAGACTTGCACAAATACCAAATATAAGACCTTTTAACTACAACCTTTAGTATCCAAAACAAAGACAAACATCATATATCATGAAACACTCGTGTACACATCGTTCTCATATATACCCATAACAAATAATAATGAAAATAACATAACACTTATCTTCAAACTCCTAGAAAAAATGAGTATTTATGAGTTATTTTGAAAGGCTTTTAGGAGTGAAACATATTGAAGGCTACAAGTATAAAAGAAATGTCTTTTCGGTAGAATTTTGTTTTATACACAAGTTCTATATATAAATAGTAAAGTCTTAAGAAGTTACCAGACTTATTAAGTCGGCACCTTTTTATTTATTTATTAGTTAATTTAATTTTTTTTAACGTAAATGAAATAACTTAGTTAATGCTCTGACACAAGTTACATATATATAACTCAATAAATAAAGTACACATAATATTATACTAATATATAACAAGAGTAAAAAAAATCGTACATATAAGATACCTTAGCTACCTAAATAGATTATAATTTCAAGGAAATAATAATATTAGTGACACCAATATGAATCAAATAATTATAATGAATGGCAATATGGATGTCTATGATTTTATCATAATTATTCTAAGACTTGTCAAATTTCATACCAAAGAGCTTACTTCGAGCATTTCACTGCAAAATTATTAGAAGAATAAAAGTTAACAAAAATAATAAATATTTTAAAGTGAGTACAGAAAATTAAGTGCACCTAAATGACACTAATATATGAAAATAAATTTTATACTAGTATGTTATTATTGGCTCTTAAATAATGTCACTCTCTAACCTCATCCCAGTAAACTGGAGACCTGCACTTCCTACCATACAACATCTTATAAGGTGCAACACCAATCATAGCTTGAAAGCTATTATTATAAGAGAACTCAATCAATGGTAAGTAATGATTCCACGACCCTTGGAAATCCATAACACAAGCTCTGAGCATATCTTCCAATATCTGAATAGTCCTCTCAGCCTGACCATCTGTCTGAGGATGGAATGCAGTACTAAATTTCAATTTAGTTCCTAAAGATCGTTGTACACTCTCCTAAAATTTTAAAGTAAATCTGGCATCTCTATATGAGATTATGGAAACTGGAATTCCATGAAGTCTAACAATCTCCATATTATACAATGCTATAAGTTTATCTATGGAGTAGACCATAGAAATTGGAATAAAATGAACTACCTTAGTGTGTCTATCAACTATGACCCAAGCTACATCTTGACGATACTGTCTTTGGTAACCCAACTACAAAATCCATGATAATCTCCTCCTATTTCCACTCAGGTAACTGGATTAGTTGCAGCTCTCCTGCTGGTGTGCTCAACCTTAATCTACTAACGTGTTAAGCAACGTTTAGTGCTGGCAATTTGTGACACGACACGATAACACGACTTGAAACCCGCACGAAATTAATGGGTTTGGATTTAGTTTAATCGTGTTCGTGTCGTGTTCGGGTTAGAGATATTGACTCATTTAATTAACGAGTCGTATTCGGGTTGAACCCGCTAACACGAAAAATTACATGTTTAGTAAACGGGTCGTGTCAATCCGTTTATAAATGGGTCGGGTCGTGTCATAATTTCTAACCCGTTTATTTTAAAGAGAAATTTAGGTGGATGACCAATATTTTAAATTTGATTAAGTAGATGTCCATTTTTTAAATTTTATAGCTGAATGTCTAGGTATATATATTTTTATACTTGGTAATATCTACTAATTTCAGTTACTGTATTGAAATGTACTGGGTATATAATTTTTATACTTGGTATATAAAATTTTACAATTGGTATATAAATATATATACTACATATTTTGCTATAACATGTGATAAAAGGGATATTTACTTGAATTGGGTCCAAAATTTGGTCATATTTCTATATGGCCCTTTATTAAACGGGTCGTGTTCGCGGGTCGCGGGTTACGTGTCATGGGTCAATATGATCTGTTTAATAAACGGGTTACACGGGTCGTGTCGTGTCAACCTATTTATAAACGGGTCGTGTTCGGGTTGAGCATTTACCTGTTATATATGTACATCGACACGACACAAACACGACCCGTGGACACAAATTGTCAGCCCTAGCAACGTTCCACAAACTAGAAAATATCATTTTTCATTCCTGACCACCACTAATAAATCTTCAAATCGTTATACATTTTTATAGTACCTGGATGGACTGAATATGGGGTATTGTGTGCTTCTGTTAGAATCTCTTGATGTTTCTGTCATCTACTTACTGTTGTTTACTGGAATAAATTTCTGGAAAATATTTTTATAAAATCATTTTCAAGAACTCCATAGTTTTGTAAAATCTAGAAACGCAGTGAAATTGGTCGTTTAAAATTTTTTTATTTACAAAACTTTTCAGATCGTGATCTAACATAAATTAACTCTTGATCTAGAAAAGAACAATACCCAGATTCGCTCCACAACCTTTTCGTCTTTCCATCTATTCTCGAAAGCTGTTTGATTGATCTGGTGGGTGGTCACCTTCTCGATTCCCAACAAAGAGATCCGCAGACGAACAAGAAGACAATCTTCTCGAACCGATTTCTCCGAGATGGCCGAAAAAATACCAAGGATGGTGAACTCTAGTGCTGGCCGATTTATGCTCTCTCTTTCTCTCTACTATGCATGTGACACTCTCTTCACAAGGGGGTGTTTCAGGTGTAGTTAATATTCTGTGCAGTTAGAGAATTTTTTTTTTAACTATAGAGAGATTAGTAAACCCTAATGGGCTTATTGGGCTTGTTGAACTTAACTGATTATCAAATAATTATTGGGCTTTAATTTGAGCTAAACAGGGGACTAGATGGATCCATAAAGCCCAAGCTCCAATGGACCATATACCTACTATCATAATTAACTCTTAAATATGATTGGGCCTTGTCCATTAATATTGGAGCACACCACTATAGACCCAATATTGAACTCTTGGACTAAATGTCATTTATTTTTTATGAAGCTTATTATCAAATAATTAGCTCGATCCATTTAGTATATACTATACCTGCAGACGTACCCCCAATGCAATACTGTACTAGTAGGTGAAATTACCGTATTACTCCTCTAGTACATATTTACCTTTGAGTTGCCATTTTTCGTCTAATGGATAATAGTTGACTACGGTGTTTGTATCTGCTTACACTAATACAGTCAAATTTATATAGTGAATACCGAGGCCCTGGTTTATATTATCCAAGTACTTGAAAAAACTTAAAGTGACATTATACGCATGGCGTCCATCATGAAAAACGTTCTATACATTTCATACACCTTATCTTCTAAGATACTGGAGTTCGAGCCATAAATCGGAACTATTCCTTTAGTAACTCAAAAAGATAAAACACATTAAAGTAAGTTCGTTAATAACTAGGTTTAAGGTTTTCTACAATAGTACTGGATTTGTGAAATTAGAAATTTAAGTTACGGCACTTAACCTTAAATTCTAATTCACTCAGTCCTGTTCGATGCTGTTATAATTTTCTTATAACACACTAGTATTTCTATCCGAAGACTCATTTCAATAATTGGAGACTTTATTAATTAAATAGACAACACGACATTCTATGGCATAGTAAAGTATTCCATCTTTAATATGCAGAATGCGAACAATTTAATTTAGACATAATGAAATAAAGAATATAATGTCTCCCACATATGAACTCATCATACGAATAATTCTTTATTACTCATTATATGTCTTGGAATCTTTAGATGTTTGCATAAAATAAACATATACATCACATGTATATCAATGGGACATAAATAAAATTAAAATTCATAACATAAAATTTATTGACAACAAATAGATAACAAATAATCCGATAATAAATTATTTATAATGTCAAAATAATAAACTGCTTTATAGGACATTATTCCAATACTAGTACATAAAGTCTACTATAGAATCTGATTACTCCTTCAGCAGAAATACTGAAATCTGAATTTTTTCCTGACTCTACTATCTCTTTACGTCATATTAATTCGAGATCTTCTTTTTGTCCTTGCTTAATTTTGTCTAATAAGGTACACTGTAATATCATAACAGATAATTTCCTAGTAATTAACTCAATGCCAAATCTGTATAAATCCTCCTGCAAAAGTTTCTCCAACCCGTCTAAAGTTATCAAATTACCAGATGACTTTCTACTGAGTGCATCCGCCACAACATTGGCTTTTCTGGGATGATAATTGATGTCGTAATCATAGTCTTTTAGCAATTCTAGCCAACCTCTTTGTCTCATGTTCAATTCTTTCTAAGTGAACAAATACTTTAAACTTTTATGATCAGTAAAGATTTCACAATGTACTCCATATATGTAATGCCGCCTAATCTAATGCGAACATTACTGCTGCCAATTCTAAATCATGAGTAGGATAGTTTCGCTCATAATCCTTCAATTGTCTAGAATCATAAGCAATAACTTCCCATTTTGCATGAGGACATATACAGATATTGTTTCGAAGCATCACTGTAAAATAACAAACCCCTCTGTACCTAAAGGTATAGTCAGGACTAGTGCTGAAATTAATCTCTGCTCTAATTCTTGTAAACTCTTTTCACACTCGTCAGTCCATATAAACTTGTTACTCTTCCTGATTAACTGTGCAAGTGGCATAGCTATCTTAGAAAATTCTTCAACAAACCTTCTATAATAACCAACCAAAGCTAGAAAACTTCTGATCTCTGTAAGATTAGCAAGTCTAGACCAATTATTAACTGCCTCAACCTTAGCTGGGTCAATAGAAATCCCATCCTGAGAAACAACGTGACCAAGGAACGACACTTTTTCTAACCAGAACTCGCATTTCTTGAATTTAGCATATAACTCATTCTCTTTCAATACCTGAAAAATGATTTTCAAATGTTCTCTATACTCCTCTCTAGATCGTGAGTATACTAAAATGTCATCGATGAATACAATAACAAACTTATCAAGGAATTTCTTAAATATCCTGTTCATCAGGTCCATAAACACTGCTGGAGCATTGGTCAGATCAAACAGCATCACTAAAAACTTATAATGACCATACCGAGTTCTAAAGACAGTCTTCAGAATATCTTCCTCTCTGACTCTCAAATGATGGTAACCGAACCTCAAATCAATCTTTGAAAATATGGAAGCACCCTATAGTTGATCAAACAGGTCATCGATGCAAGGTACGGGATACTTATTTTTAATAGTCACTTTGTTAATCTCTCTATAGTCAATACACAATCGCATAGTGTCGTCTTTCTTTTTAACAAACAGAACTGGTACACCCCATGGTGAAAAACTAGGACGTACAAATCCTTTATTTAGCAATTCCTGTAACTGAGTCTTTAACTCCTTTAACTCTGCTGGGGCCATCCTATAAGGTATCTTAGAAATTAGTGCAGTACCTGGTACTAAATCAATAGCAAAATTAATCTCTATTGTAGGTGGCAAACCTAGTAAATCCTCTTGAAACATTTCCAGAAAATCCTGCACAACTTGCTCATCTTCTGGACTCAACTTCTGCTTAGTAGATGTATCAAAAATACTGGCCAAATATCCTGTGCAATCTTTTTTTAACAATTTTTGAACTTTCATAGCTGCGATCAACAGAAACTTTGCTTTATTGTTAGTACCCACAAGTATAAATTGATCAGTATCTGAAGGATAAAATATCACAATCCTCTTTTTACAATCACTCTTAGTACAATACTTCAATAGCCAATCTATACCCAAAATAATCTCATAATCATTCATATTAAACACAATCAAGTTCACAAAAAATTCTCTGTCATCCACTATAATAGGAGAAGCTCTCAAAATTTTGTCTGAATATATAACCTTCTTAGAAGGAAGTGTGGTACCAAATGGAGTACTCATTTAATCTATGGGACAATCCAGTTTCCTCACAAATGTTAATGATGTATGTGAATGTGTAGATCCTGAATCTATTAATGCATGAGCTGTGATGCTAGAAATAAATATCTCACCTGTGATAACAGATGGGTCTACCTCAATCTCGTCTCCAACAACTGTCTCAGCCATAGCATATGGCTTTCCACCAGGTTTCTTCTGATCATTTTTCATTTCAGGGTAATTCTTAATAAAATGACCATTTTTACCATATTTGTAGCATAGCCCTGCACCCTTATGACATTCTCCAAAATGATTCTTTCTATATGATGGGCAAGGTGGTATAGTAGTAATAGTAGTCTACTGGTCAGTCCTGGGATGCTTACCCTGATCAGGTTGGGACTGTTGAGTTAGATCTCTCTTCCTTTTCATGTCCTAAGGACGTTGAACCTGAGTCTGTCCTCCTTTATTTCCCTGAAAACTAGGTCTGAAACTCCTTTGCATTTCTCTAGTCATTCTTTCTCTCCTAATCTTTTCCTCATCCAAAACATCTTTTTCTACTTATTCAGCATCTAATGCCATGTCTGCAATTTGAGCAAATGGTACACCTCGAATTCCACCTGATTTCAAATCCCTGACAATAGTCTTCCTCAGGCCTTGCATAAACTGATCTTTCTTGAGCTCATTGGTGGCAACCATATGAGGTGCATATCGTGATAACTCGTCAAACTTACAGATATATTCAGCAACAGACATCTCTCCCTGTTTCAGATTTGCAAACTCTACCCTTCTACTGGCTCTCATGGCATTAGTAAAATACTTTCCATAAAATAACTCTCTAAACCACTCCCAAGTCATAGTAGTGACATAATGAATAGTACTCACAGTGTCCTACCAGTACTCAGCGTAATGTCTCAGCATGAAACTAGCACGTGGAACTTTATCTGCATCAGGAACCTTAGTATAAGCCAGCATATCTTCAGTGGTCCTAATCCACTACTCTACATAAATTGGATCAACCCCGCCATCAAAGGTTGGAGGCTGGAGTTTCCTGAATCTCTCTCTAGTACTTTCACTAGTATCCTGTCTCTGCTGAAGTGGCTATAATGAAGGGTTAAGTTGATATTCTTATCTCATACGCTGCTCTAATATATTCTATATCAAAGAAGCCAACTGTTCAATCTGATTACCACTCTGTGAAAAAGATGTACCTCTGTTGATATTATCTTAACCCCGAATAGTCACCATACTGATATCCTGACACCTAGAATCTATAGCTCCAATTATTGCAAATTATATTCATTACCAGATTATGAATGCAATTTTTTTTTAAAAAAAATTATAACAAATATCCAAATGTATATCAAAAACTTATAGAGGAGTGAGCCTTTCTTTCCTTCCCGACATGTATATATAAGCGGTCTTCAGAATTATTTTAAAACATAAGCTCTGATACCAATTGTGATATCCCCCGATTCTACACATATACATAAGGATATTTGTATAAATATTTAGTGAGATTGGGAGACGCTACTCGTCCTAGAACTGATAAAATAGTGGAAAATTAAAACTTTTTATACTTTATAAAAATAACAGAAAATTCCACTCATAATTATACATAGTATAATATATAAGTATGAACACACTCACAAGGTGGACCCCTCATTTAAATATTCATAATATACATATACTCAAAAATAGGTACAAAATCTTCTATCAGAAAACTACTGCGTCAAAATACTCATATACACAAGCCGCGGTTAGAAAGTAGGCGCTCCTCCTCTGAACTCAAATATCAATAGTACCCTCTGCAATGTAAGAATACGAATGAGTATGCAACTCAGTAAGTAACGTATGCCGATGTAGACTATATATGAAGAGAATAGATAATCATATGATTGGGATCTCTGTGTATATTATATTGTCTGACAAGACCGTGAATCGCATATTAAGCCACTCAGAGAACATATAACATATTATGAGCTATATGGAGGTCTCAAGCCCCAGAGAATCCACTCTGTATACAGCAGAGGTCCACCCCATACTGCTGTTAAAATATTCCCGAAGGAACCATAATGTCCCCGAAAGGACCAGAGTGTTCCAAAAGGAACCAGAGTGTCCCCGAAGGAACCATATCATATATTTGGGCATTAGTCTGCCACACTCTATTCACCAGTACTCGTAAGATAATATAAGTACACTATGTATTTATGTCTCATGCAAAGCAGAATGATAGATACATATGTACACGTATCTACTGATTCCATATTCATATATTCCATAAATTCACAAAAATAGAGAATTTCTTACATTGCAGGTGTGACATTACTTACTAGGTTTTTGAGCTTTATATGTTTTCTTTTGAAATGCTCTTTGCTCTTGGTACAATGGATATACCCCATTATTTTTCAATTGATATCATTATACCTATGGCGTTTTACTAATCATTAACTCAAATTTGGTATAAGAGTCTAAGATATCAACTAGTGATAACCAGACAAACAAGAACAAATCAAGTACATAGCTAATAACACAATAATTCCCTGCAGTTATTTTTCTTTCACGATTTTTAAATAAATGACGAAGTATTATATGTACACCAGAAATTACCAACATGAATAAAACCAAAGTACTATTTCATTAATATAAAGAATTCTATAAAATCTTATTGTATAATATTTCTCTCAAGCTTTCCTTTCATATCTGTATAAAGTATAATTAAACAATCCTCAAAAGTACCATTTTAAAAATACCAAGTATCAATGTACTGCCCAAACATAGAATACAAGAATCCTTTAAATACTTAATTCAGCTAATTACATTCCTAAATTAACCATATAAATTTGTTATAGAATAATCGTGTACCATTCAAAATAGTAATAATAAACATGTAGCTTAACAATAAATAATTATTATTCAGCTAGTATTAGAACTCAAGTCTTAAGTATAGTTACTATAATAGTTTACTTTCCAAGGCATTAATTAGTTCATATCCTTATGTCACTCTATGTATAGGCAATTTTTAATTATCTCTTAATAAAATCAATATCCACAAACATAGTACTAGGCTATAGAGAAACTTAAGAACTAAAAAAAATAGTACTAGGCTGTAGAAAAACTTAAGAACTAAAAAAAATAGACTTACACAAATACCAAATACAAGACCTTTTAACTATAACTTTTAGTATCCAAAACCAAAATAAACATCATATATCATGAAACATTCACGTACATGTCGTTCTTATATATACCCATAACAAATAATAATGAAAACAACATAACACTTACCTTCAAACTCCTAGAAAAGATGAATATTTATGAGTTATTTTGAAAGGCTTTTAGGAGTGAAATATGTCAAAGGCTACAAGTATAAAAGAAATGTCTTTTCCGTAGAATTTTGTTTTATACACAAGTTTTATATATAAGTAGTAAAGTCTTAAGAAGTTACCAGACTTATTAAGTCGGCACCTTTTTATTTATTTATGAATTAATTAATTTTTTTTAACATAAATGAAATAACTTAGCTAATGCTCTGATACAAGTTACATATATATAACTCAATAAATAAAGTACATACAATATTATACTAATATATAATAAGAGTAAAAAAAATCGCACATATAAGATACCTTAGCTACCTAAATAGATTATAATTTCAAGAAAATAATAATATTAGTGACACCAATATAAATCAAATAATTATAGTGAATGGCAATATGTATATCTATGATGTTATCATGATTATTTTAAGACTCGTAAAATTTCGTACCAAAGAGCTTAACTCAAGCATTTCACTACAAAATTATTAAAAGAATAAAAGTTAACAAAAATAATAAATATTTTAAAGTGAGTACAGAAAATTGAGGGCACCTAAATGGCACTAACATATGAAAATAAATTGTATACTAGTATGTTATTATTGGCTCTTAATTATGTGAGAAAATGGGTGTCATTAGGAAATTCAAGATATCACAACAGATTTCAGATATAAAGGTCAATATTGATAATAACCAAAACACAATGTACAATTTGAATAATGTATGAAAATGCAAGGTATAAAAATGATATTATCACTATTCTATATAAAAATGAGTCTCACAATAGATCTCACCTCATTAGACAGCAAAAATTGATCGGATGCGTATCGCGACACTTTTTTTTTTCCTTTTTAATCATTTTGTTATAATCGGGCACGACAATCATTTCTGATTTATCTATATTTTTTCATTAATATGAGCTCATGTTAGGACCCACATCAATAAATGATCATAATCTATTAACTAATATGTAAAAAAGTAAGAAACTAATAATAAGGAAAAAAAAAAAAAGGAATAATGAGAGCATTTGTTTTCCACTTTTTTTCTCCTTGTCCATTAATGTATGAGGAGTATTAAATTCAATATCTAGTATACACTCTTTTTTTACTCTCTAATCTTATTGCTTAATATCTGGACTCTACCATTATTTATTATATTATTAAAATGTAACACTAGACAGTGAAATTCGCATGTCAATAAAAATAAAGAGTAAAAGAAAAAAATTACATTTAACACTCGATCCTTTACTTATATTATTGGAAGGGGAAAAAAAAGGTTTATGTAACTCTCATATGATTAGGAAATTTTGAAAACATAATATGACTTCATTTTTTATTTTTTCTTTCCTATTAGAATAGATTATAATTCTTCAATATTATTCTGTTCAATTGAAGCAACAAAGTCTTTTATTTGTGAGGCAATGAAATTTCTTTTACACTTGTACTTTCTTTTTATTTCTGGGTAAAAACAAATATTATCTATTAGAAATATCTCTTACAATAATAAATTCAATTCGAAAAAGATATTCTTTCAACTAGATTCCTAGAGCAAACTTAGCTAAGTCATATGTTGCTTCATTGGCTTTATAAAAAAACGTAATTAACCTATATACCACAAAACAAGGAAAATAAACTAATTGAGCACATCCAATAGTATTTCCCCAAGCTTCGAACGACATATCGAGCTATTGTTACAAGCTTGAACCACGGCCCGTATCTAACTCTAAAGACTGGAGATTTAGGCTAACATCCCTAACACATACAATTTTGATTAATATAAGGTTCTTCTACATAATGTTTTAGTAATTAAAAATTTTGATTTGTATTCTTAAATTTGTCATAAATATATAAACATTATAATAAAGAAACTTAGGTTCCTCTTCCTATTGTCGGTTTCGTTTTTTCAATTTTTCTTTTTAATTTATTTTTTCTAAATAATTCCTTCCATTTGTGAAGGTAGTTGTTTACCTAGATCTTGATCTACGGTCTTTTTGTACAACCAGATCTAGATCTGGGGAATTTTAGGGAGTTCTTTGTATTTTTTTTTTCTTTTTCTGGTGTAGTTGTCACTCAGATCTATATCATTTTGATCCAGATCTAGAGAGGTCTTTTATTTTTTATTTTTTTGGGTAGTGGTGTTGCTGGTATTCTTCTATATTTTAAGTCCTTGGGAGCCAGAGTTGGAAAATATCATCGTATTAAGATCTCTTCTTAGAGTCACCGAGTCCGGCAGCTTTGAGTTTGTAACTATTGCCTAGGACGGGACTGTAGTGACGTTTACTAATGGATGCCATCAAGAGAGGTCTACTGATATACGACGTGAAGGGGAGTTTTGCTGTAGCGTTCACTGATAGACGCCCTGAAGAATTATTTTCAGTTAGTGAGAGGTAGCATATGAAATCATTTTCTTGTAATAAGAATATGGTAGCCCTCACTCTTGTTGAGGATGGAGTAATTCAGGTTGTATCTTGAGGGATGTTTCTATTTTCTTTAGAAATTTTTTTAGCTAGTTATTAATTTAATTCCATTGAAGAATCCTTTCAAACCAAAAAAAAAAAAAGAAAAGAAAAGAAACTTAGGTTTTAGATCAAACAAATTTTAATTGATAATTAATTAAGTATATATAAGAAAGAAAACCACAACGCACTCACATAAATCGTAATATTACTTCTATTGCCACTTAATTTCTTATAACTCATTATTTCAGTTGATTTTTTTTCCCTGTTTTCACTTGGGCAACATTTTGTTTTTATTAAAAAAAAAAAGAAAAGAAAGAAACACTGAGATCCTGAATTTATTACCTCATAGTCCAAGAAAATTTCCTGTATTTACTTTCCTTTTTTAAGAATTTAATGTTACATGAGATTCGATTTTGATATATTAGTATTTAGAAAAATATTAAAAGATTCATGTAGTTTTGGGATCTAACTTTAAATGTAAAATTTCATATCTTTATGAGAAATTTAACTGGATGACCAATATTTTAAGTCTGATTAAGTAAATATCCACCTTTAAAATTTTATAGCTAAATATTTAATATGTATATTTTTACACACTTGGTAGATATACTTATCTACTAATTTCAATTAATGTCTTGAAATGTACTGAGTATATAAATTTTTAGACTTGATATATGAACATATATATCAGACATTTTGCTATAACATTTGAAAAACAAATACTTACTAAAATTGTACCTAAAATTCGGTCATTTTGCTATAAGACCCATACTTTATTTGTATGGTGTTAAAAATACTAAAGTTTACCACCAGTGGTAGTGGCTTGGTGGTAGAGGTGCCTACTCGGATGTCTAGTATTTATGAGATCAGTGGTTCAAATCCCCATAAATGCGAATTGAACTTGGGGCAAGGAGAGTTTTCTGCTCCCACTGCAAGATTGACCCACCAATGTATGGGTCATTGTTGAGTGGGGTGCCTCTGTTCCTCATAGCTGACTAAACCACAGGAACTATAGGGATCTATCACTCTACGTGGTAGTCCTGGTTGGGCCTCTAATATAGGATATACTAGGCGGGGAGTGTGAGGTAGGCAACCCCCGTTTCTCTTTTACCATAAAAAAAAAATAAAGTTACTATATATATATATATAAAAATCATTGATACGATGTTAATGGCTGATTGTGCTACTTGTCATGCTAAATATATGGAAAGTGAATTAAAGTGGGGATTCGAATCTCATTTTGGACATCAATATGTTAGGTTGATTGTCCTACAATTAAAACTAAACATATGAACGGTGATCTGAATTGCATTCAGATTCTGCTTAAGGAGCTTGATTCTTTTTTCCCTTTTCCTTAAGATGCATGGAATTGGTCTTAATTGAAATTGACTAATGTCAAAATCATTCAGTCTTGATCTTATTTTTGGACTTCTTATATTATTAGGTACTAGATATTTGTAATTATATCTCTATTATAATTATATCAGAAGTAGTAATCAACAGTAAACAGTTGTGATAAATAATGATACAAAATAGTACTAAAACAATAATTTCTTTGACATATATAATATATGTTTCTCTTGCATGTACCTGAATCAAAGATACAAACATATACGTAGGAAATATGAAGTAAAATCTGTATGCCCTTTTTATACTATGAACTATAAAAGCCTTATCTGCCCCAATAGAATATTTATACTAAAAGACTAAAAAGAGAAAAAGGTAAATGTAAATATAGTTGAAAACTTAGAGTTAGGAGTGGGAGCAGAGAAGCAATGTCCTTGCATGAATTAGCTTGGATCCAGCACATAGGAAAATAATATAGAAACTAAAAATGGCTATAACCTACTCCAATCAATTTTCTGTTTCAGCTACAAAAAGAAAAAAAGGCACTTTTATTTGTTTTCTTCTGCCCTTTTTTTTTTTTTCCTCCTCTGATGAGGAGGTTGTTGGTGGACTAATTAATCATACTTTTTGGGGAAAAGAAAAGAACCCTCCTTATTTATGTGTTGTAACCTGTAAATTGTAGTTAGGACAACCTAGAAGCACCAAAACTATATGCATCCACATGAATTTGCTCATGCTAACATTAATATGTACCATTTTGTTCATTTGCCATTGGAAAAAAAAAGTCGTAGTTGGGCATTTTGGGGTATTGTCAAATCAAATCAATCAATAAAGCATAGGTTAATTAAAAAAGATTGGGTTAAAATAAGTGAGTGCCAGCTAACTTAATCACAAAAGGCAAAGAATGAAGGAGGTGCGCATTGTCCTAACGTGCGCCACCACCAACCCACTTTTTCTTCTTTGTTTTTTGACTTATAAAAAAGTATTAATTATTTTTAATTTCGTAATTTATATTCTTATTTAAAGGAGTAGTTTCTTTTATTTTTACTTTTTTTTTTTCTCGGCGTAATTGTTGATATTTGCATCGTAAAAATAGAAGAAGTGTCCGCCACAAGAGCCCGACAAAGCGACCTCCGTCCCGGGAAAAACGGGAGTGTACTCGCACGTTCCCACCTGTGGGCCCTCTCCCATATGTCGCCATGTGAGCCCGAAATTCCTAATTTGGGCTTCATTTTTGGGCTTTCTATTATTTTAATTTTAATTTTATTATTTTTTTAGCTGAAAATTTGTTGTTAGTTTTGAGAGTACTACGATTGCTCGTGAATTTTAACCCCACGTGCACTTTTGATTTTTTTTCCACTCACGCGCTGGGGATAAGGGGAATAGGAGCCTTTTTGTTAAAAAAAAATGAACTGTAAAAAAAAATACACTCAAGTATGAGTGTTCTATAGAGTCCAAACTTCATGGTTTAAATTGTAGAATACTCACATTTTAAAATATTATTTTACAATTTAGCCCAAAAAAAACTAAAAGTGTTTATTTCAAAGGAAAACTCCTTTTGCTTTTGTTTTTTTTCATTTTATAGTGTGTGTCTATAGATAGATCATTATGTGTATAAATACATAAAGTATGTAATCCGATGCCGCATACATTAAATAAGACTTCAAAACAAGAGAAGAGAAATAAAATTTTTTATTTGGTTATGGATAAATGAACTTTTAGTTTGTGTTTAAATTGATGTATTATATATATCCCTTTTAAAAAAGAGGAACCTAGTAATTTTGGTATAGAGCATTGAAAAAAAAAAGGATAAAATTGGGGAATTAAAAATTTAGATCTTGGAAACTTAAAAATGAAAAGTAATTAACGAAAAATTGTTTGACCAAGTTGCATGCATATATGGGCCCAAACGGGATTGTTTTTAAAGGCTGTTTTCAGCTTTTAGAATGCTTAGATAAAAATCCTAGAAAGAGACATTTGGTAAAATATTGGTCAGCAATTTTAAAATTTTGTGTATAATTATTATTTTAAGTAGAATTTGAGAAATTGAGTAAGAGTTTCTTTTCAAATTTATTCAACTTTATAATACAATTATCCTAAATTATCAATTTATAGCATAGTTACTCTATACTGCACCAAACATTTATACGTTGTTTCGAATAGTACAACTAAATTGTAAATCTAATTTATCAAACGCAATTATTTTTTGCTAATATAGCTAGCACAATAATATTAAACTAGTCCCGATATGTACATGCCTGATAAAGCCTTTTTATTTTATGTTTATTCAACAGTTAGAGAGACTTGAACGCCCTTGTTTTTTTATTTTTATTTTTTATTTAGTTTCCAGCTAGCTAGCTAGAACGAACATAAATGAAACTAATGTTTAAAATTACGGACAATTAAACAACATAGCTAGTCTAGTTTGGTCCTATGTCAGCGATTTCCTTGGGAGATTAACCAACGATGACCGAGATTTCATTAAAAAAAAATTAATGAAAATATGTGAACTTTAGAAGATACTTTTTGTTGTTAATATTTGACAATTATTTACTATTAATTTTTCTTTTACTTGTTTGTCATCTAAGGCGATCAGGCCAATGTACTTTTAAGTTTAATTTCTTTTTGATTTCGAGTTAAATTCAAAGAATACATTGTTTATTTTTATAATAAGCCAAGAGATAAATAAAGAATTTGAAAATCGATATGTAGTATTTTTTTTTTTTTTAAGGAATGGATTCCATTTCAAATATGTAACATTAAAATACTAGTATTAAAGTGAAAACATATATTTACGCGGGTAATATTATATTATATTAAATATTTGTGAAACCACACAAACAATACGTCACATGCATGACGTGCATAATTTCATATTTAGGTTACATTGGGTTAAGATTGAAACAGACCATAGAGCTAGTTAGTCTAATTTGACTTAGAAGAGAATATTGTTAATCAAATAATTAAATGGGTAAATAAATAAAAGAACCTAAAGGTACCTATTATTATATCCAATTAATTGACATCAAATTCGGTTTTTATTAGGCCATCTCCAATCTGATATTCTATTTTAGCAACTAATACTTTAAAATCAAGTAATTTTACTCTATTTTTTTTTTCTATATCCAACCCATTACTCCAAATACTATACCAAAAAGAATATACTACTTTACCCCAAAAAGAATATTCTCTACATTATAAAAGATTATTTTCTCTACTTTTACCAAACTCTCTTTTTTACCCATTAACTCTCTATATTCTCTATACAAAAGAAGGAGTATTTTTGGAAGTTTGACAAAAAAGAAGAAAAAAAAATACAAAACAAATGGTGCATTAGCCATATTAAATGGCGTAGCACTGTAGCTGTACTACAGTTTGGCACAAAAATTGTAGCTCGGTTGGACATACAGCTTTACTCTATTTTTGGCAAAATCTCCATTTTACCACAGAATTAGAGTTGCTCTTAAGAGTCGAGATAGGTCCCTTGTCGTGTATACTGTATAGAACTCTATAAAATATTATCAAACAAAGTAGAGATAACTGTGATGTTGAGTGTCAACTAATAAAATGTGCGATTTGAACTCGGATCCTCAAAATATATAAGGACAATATGATAACTACCCCAAATGGCGGATATCCGTATATATGCGGATTGGAATACGTTGAAATTCTGAATAAAATGAGAAAACTAGGTGGATGATCAATTTTTTAAATTGGTTTAAATAGGTGTCCATTCTTTTTTTTTTCCTGAAGCTTCAATTGTGGAATATGTTTTATTTCTATTTTTGTCATTAAGTGAGTTAGATATTTAGTGTAAACTTTTATGCTTGGTCATATACTGAGTTTTGAGCAAAAAAATGGTCAAATAACTAGTCAGCTTGCGAATTAGATACATCTTTTTTTTTTAAAAAAAAAATTAAAGTATTCGATCTAATCTTATCCGCATTTAATTTATTAACATAAAAATAATTTTACATATATTTCTAGGTTGGTTATTTTGTTTTATTTTGGATTTGAAAAAAAAATGGTAAAATGATGATGAGTAGTGGACCAACCTTATAAAAAATGCCAAATTTGTGCCAAAGATATATTATCCAAAATAAAAAGCTACAGATCAGTAGAAATGGCAATGAGGTGGATCGAGAACGATTTTTCAATTACCATCCCCATCTCTGAAAGCCAATCACAATACTTTACCCTTCCCATTAACCATTTTTTTAGATGCGGGGACGATGCGGGTATTAACCAACGGATAACAGGGAAAACCGTGATTACCCATTACACATTGATAATAATAAAATATTAAAAAAGTGAAGATAAAAATACTAAATCTTTTTTATTATTAACAAAACATTAAACACAATAATATACTAATAATTTTCAAACTCTAAAATTTAAATATATAAGTATATATAACTCTCCAAATTCATTATTTTACCAAAGATATAAGAATATAAATAATGTAAAATTAAATACATTTCTACATGTATAATAATTTTTTTATGTGAATATATATATAGGAGTAGTACGGTGGAATTATGCTAATACCATCCACGCACCATATCCGCATATTAACGGTACGGTTATTCCCCGCCTCGGTCATTTTTTCCGCTTGAGCAGTTTTTCCCTTCCCCATTCGAATAGGATAACCACGGATACCCGTAACCGTGTGTTATATTGTCATACCTATATATCAGATACAATTTTTTAATTTGAAAGTATTCGATCCAATTTAATCCGCACTTAATTTATGAACAAAATTAATTTTACGTATATTTATAAGTTGGTTATTTTGTTTAATTTTAGATTTTAATGTATTGTAATTATTTTCTTTTTTGAAAAAGAAAAACAAATGATAAAATGATGAGTAGCAGACCAACCTTGTTAAGAAATGGCCAAATTTCTTTTTAAAGCAAATGGCCAAATGCTAAAGATGTATAATCCAAAATAAAAAAACAAACATAAAACCCAATAACAAAAAAACCAATACAAAATCCAATTAAATAAGCTTATTAACCTGACCCATGTAATCAATAAAAAATAACCGTTCCGTATGCACATTTGTGAATTGGATTAATTGAAAAATCCTTTCGTGGATTGGATTGGATGCACTTTTAGAAGTCTACACTTAGTATGAAATATGTCTACAATAGTGTGATATCGATCCACTTAAAGATCCTCAGTTTCCTTGAATCCGCTAGTTCTTTTATTTTTGTGTATTATAACTAATTTTGAAAACTTTAGTTATTCAAAATATAAATAAAACATTTCTAAGATTTTCTAAAGACTAAAATTAGAGCTTTTGAATACACTACCCGCTTTTCCATAGAGATTGGTGAAACTACCTCGACACTAAATAAATGGTTAATGGTACTAAATAAATGGTTAATGGTGCATAGATGGATATGAAAAACTGAAAACGAGAATAGAAGATGGCCTCGGCCATGATCAATAGCTTAGCAAAATGTTCACATAACTTAACAGCTTTTTTTGGGTTCATACCTAAATGTGTGCAATTTTATGTGGCTATTAATCATAATTTTTAAGTTTCTTTCTACAATCATGCACATTTTTTTAATAGTCAAAAGTAAGAAAGAGAAATAACATTAATGATGCATATTTTTTCATGCATCTCATTATAGCCGTTGGATTCTCATTACCAACGGTTAAAAAAAATACCTACACATGAGTAAAAAAAAAATCTATTGGATTGGCAACTATATATATATATATATATATGGGCACCAATCTAGTAGGTATTTTTATTTTATCTATACATATGTATCATTTTGGCTAATTAAAATTTATCATGCACATCTTTTTAGAGTAAAAAATAAGAGAGATAAATAAGTTTAATGATGCATGTCTTTTTATGTACATCATTATAGCCGTTAGATCATCGTTATATGATGATCCAACAGCTAAAAAAAAATATACATATACATAGGTAAAAAAAAAACTATAGGATTGGGAACCTATATATATATATATTATATGTTTTGTTTTAGCTTTTATTACTAATTTATATGGATGTTTAAATTGTGACAAAAACATAGTTCATATTCTTAATTTGAGATATTTTTGAAGTCATTGACTGAAAAAAGATTTGATTATTTTTCGTTGACTAAAAATAATATTACCCTTTCCTAAAAAAAATAATATTTTTTCATTGGCCAAAATGATATATATGTATAGGTTAAAAAAAAATACCTATTGGATTAGTACCCTATATATATGAGCAATGCTATGGGGCACCAGTGGTGCCCAGCACCACAGTGACATGTCTGTCTGTCTGTCACTGGATGATTTAATTAATAAACTGGGTCCCACATGGGCCCCACTTAAATTATAATTATGATTAGCTAGTGACAGACTGACACATCACTGTGGTGTTGGGCACCACTGGTGCCTT
>JXTC01000016.1:341581-364575 GCA_002914845.1 Trema orientale | reverse complement strand
TTTTTTTTACATATCTATATGTATTGTTTTGCCCAATTAAAATTTATCATGCATGTCTTTTCATAGTTAAAGGTAGAGAAAAAAAATATTAAATAATGTGTATACTAATCCAGTAGGTATTTTTTTTTTACCTATCCATATGTGTTGTTTTGCCTAATTAAAATTTATCATGCATGTCTTTTCATAGTAAAAATTGGAGAGAGAAAAACATTAAATAATGTGTATTTATTTTTATTATTTTATTCTAACTACTCAAATTATGATAGTCGTTAGATAATGATCCAACGACTAAAAAAAATACATATGAATAGGTAAAAAAAACACCTATTGATTGGGAACTTATATATATATAGATATATAGTTTGAAATTTCAGTGATCAAAATCGGGAAAAAAAAGAGAGAGTAAAATACTTCAATTACTATATTTGGCACATTCAAAAAGTTAGGGACTGAAACGAAATTTGAATTATTTATTGAGGAACTAAAGATAGAATTAACCTAATATTACTAATCAATTACGTCATTCAAGTTGTAATTCAAAAAAAACAAAAAACAAAAAACTTTCGAAATGCGTATAGTTATGATTTACATATCAAACATTTATTATTATCAGTTGTAGCAATATAACAATCAAGGTTCTACTAAATGAGTTGGCAACTGTGAGAACTAAATTTTCACTAATAAAAATTAAATAATTGACGTATAGATAGTGTTTTAATCCTAATCGGGATGGCCACCCTTGCTCTTTTCACCTGTGATACTAGGTACCAACAACAAAATTTTGCCGAAATTGGGTATCGAAATATTTTTTAAGGGTTAAAAAATTTTGGAAAATTTTAGGGAATTTTCGGTGAAATTTTTGTAAAAATATCAATTTCAGAAGCTTATAGTGTAATTTTTTAAGAATTTCGTAGAAATTTCAGAGAAATTTCAAAACTCGAAGAAAACCAGAAGTTAATAGTTTTTTTCGTTTTGTTAGATTATTTTTAAAAGTATAACAATTTCACAAACTTTTATACATTTTATACACAATATATAAAAATATTTCAACGTATTTTTTAATTATAAATACTTTTTGTACTTCACATAAATGATATGATATAGGACTTATTTTTTCATGCTTTAACTTTACTAATTGTATTTATTTCTTTCATTTTAATCATATTTTTACAATCCACATGCATACGTAATACATTCATACATTTCCAAGAAATGTAGTAATTTTTATAGCTTTAACTTGTACCAAGCTTCTTTTAAGTTTTTTATATAGAATTTCCATATTTATTTTTTCAAAATTTCCACATTTTCCTTCTATATTTCCTTAATGTTGGAGTACCGATATAACCGAAATCGATACTTTTGTCCTTGCTAGGTACTTCAAAAAAAAGTGAGATTCCTTACAAAATTTATATATATGTTTCAATCCTTCTCTTAGTGTATTGTGTTTAACATAATAAATGACATTTTACTTGTATTATTATTATTTTCTTGGGATAATATAAAAAAAATGACTTTTAGTCTTTTAGCCAAAAAAAAAAAAAAAAAAACCACGCCTTCCATTAACGTCAAATAAAAAAATTATATTTATATTTTTTTAATCAAAGCTTACTGAATTCCGATCAAAATTGGAGTAAAAATTATAGAAATTGAATACTTTTTTTTCGTTATCGGATAATAGAATTTAAAAAAAAAAATAACTTTTATATATTTGCATACTATTACAGTTGGATTCATGAGATATCATAGATCATTTTTTTGGTTCAAATAGTTTACTTTCTGACTAAATTCAATCGACAATTTTAAAGAATAAAGATATTTATTTAAAAAATTTCACTACAATTTTGCCTATGTGGATCCTGTGAGATTTAATAACAGGTGTGAATCCGATGATATTCAATAAAAAAAAAACATAAGTATAAGATTTTATTTGATATTTATAAAAGGTATGATTTTTTTTTTTTGGTAAAAGGTAAAACATAGTTTTTTTTTTTTTTGGGAAATTAGGTGAAATACACCCCTATGATAGTGAGTTTTAGAAAATACATCCCTTTCAATAGTTTTTAGATGAAATTCGCTCCTTTAAAAAAAAAGGTATAAAAAGTTAAGTCGAGGGCGCCAGACAATGGTGTCGAGTATCTTGAAAGGGAAAAAAAAAAGTATATTTGAGTGTTTAGCACTAGACATGGTGTCAAGCCACGCTAGATAGAGGTATCGAGAAGCTAGACAATGTATCTAGAAACTTGATAGGTGAAAAAAAAAAAAAAAGTACATTTGAGAGTTTAGCACCAGACAAGTTTAAACATGGTGTCTAGCAACTCGATCTCCCCTATCTAGCCAGAATGTGGACACTTGATGAGATAAGTGATAAGAGTATTTTTGTATTTAAAACTTAAAAATGTATTCATCAAAAATTATTAAGAGGAAAATATTTCGTAAAATACGCTATACCAAGAGTGTATTATGCAAATAACCCTTTTTGTCTTCCTTTTAATAGGGCGCGTCTACAGTAGGGGCGTCCCTGCGTAGGGCCCTGTCTATACACCGTTTGATGGGAATCTGTGTATAAACAGATTCCCCACAGATTCCCCTTATTCCTCACAGATTCTAGGGCTGGCAATTCGTGTCATTCGTGTCGACCCATTTAATGTTGTGCGGGTTTCGTGTTACCTGCGAATTACCTGTTTAATGAAAACGTCAGTCAGACTGACGTGTTACAATACTTCTAAATATTATAATTATTCATTTACTTGATTTTTTCACTCTAGTTTTACTTTATTAAGGTAAATTAGCTCATTAGTTTATTATTTTTCATTTAAATCACAAGAAATTTGTTAAATTTTTTTTTTAATGGAGTCGTTATTTAATATTTTATAATATATTTTGATAAAAAATTAATTAATCGTGTTAATTCGGGTCAATTTCGTGTCAAGCGTGTCAATTAAACGTGCGGATTTCGAGTCGTGTTGGCGGGTAGTGTTCAAATTGCCAGCCCTAACAGATTTCCATCAAACGGTATATAAAGGGTGGCCCTACGTAGGGGCGTCCTGTAGCTCTCCCCCTTTTAATATTATCCGTTATTATTTGTTTATCTAATGCCAGTTGAGCACCTAAGCAGACAGTACACTCCACCTTCCTCAGAGCGCGTTCCGCCTAATAAACGGACAGATCTATAGGTGGGGCCCACTACATTGCCCCCACTAGGGTAACCGTCACCGTTAGATCCGGCAGGTTGCATCCCAGCCGCACGTATATCCATTACGACCTTTTTTTTTGGCTGGGGAATCCATTACGACCTTTTGACACAAATGTTTGTTCGTATTAAATATATAATTATTTTAATTTAATTGTTATTTCCTTTTTCCCTAAAAAAATTTATATTATAATATTATCAAACGTGTTCAAGCTTTTTAAGTAGAATTAAAAAAAAAAAAAAAAAAAGAGGGAAGAAAAGGTAGGGTTCAGTAATCTGTAACTTTAGGTCCCAATATTCTTCTTGGGATTGGTAAAAAATTAAATAAAACGTTTTTATAAAAAAAAATCCCAAAAATAAAAAATAAAGGAAAAAAAAAAAAAAAAGCCCTCATTTCCCCCTCGTTATAAATACCACCTCTTAGCCTCCCCTAAAACCTACACCTTCCCCTCATTTCTTTCTCCTTGATTCCCATCTCACCCCTCCTTTTTTTTTTTTTTTTGAGTGAGTGAGAGAGAGAGCGAGCGAGACGTTTCTTTTGACAATTCCACAAAACCCTTTCTCTCTCTCTGATTGGTTAGGATCCCAAGCAAATGTTATCTGATTCTGAAGTGTTATTGTTCGTTTGGTGGGTGATTATAGATATGGCCCTCTTTGTATTCTTCCACAGCTTTCTTGAACTGCATCTGAGAAAAGAAAGAGAAGAAAAGAAAAAAGAGAGAATTTTAATTATTTTTTTTTTTGCATGTGAGAAAGAGTAGTTATTTTTGAAACTATATACTATATACTCTTTCTCGCCTTATTAATTGGATTGCGGTTCAATAAAGCTGTGGGAAGATACCAATAGGGTCAACAAAATGTTCCAAGATCGGGATTATTCGTGACTCTCATGTATTATTGGTACAGTTTCCTTTCCAGTATTTTTTATATTGATGAATCTAAATTGATTATGTGTGTTATATACATATGTGATATCGATCTGTGAATTTTAAGATCGTTATAAGTATTTTTGAATCGTGGGTTTTGTTTCGTTGAGGTTGTTAATTCTAACCCCACATGATGAAATGACCATAAAAGTTGAATGTTTTGCTGAGTTTTAGGTTGATGAGTGTGGCCTCTGCATAATACCCAGAGTTTTTTCACGTGCATATATATGAGATTTATATTACCTTAACCCTATTACTTCCTCTGAGATTGAAATTATATCAGATTCTCTGAAAAATCATACATTTAAGCCTGTGTATATGTAAATATTTGAGAGAACAAGATTTAACCATGCATATGTATATATATATATCTAGAGATGTGTTTGAGTTTATTCTTCTTTTAAAATTACAATTAGAGTTTTATTTAATTTTTTTTACTTTAATTCTTTTTTCCTATATTTGGTTAATACATTTTACTCAAACATAGGCCAACTCCTCCTTTAGAAACATAGTATTTTATTTTGTCATATATATATATATATATATATATATATATATATATATATATATATATATATATATATATATATATATATATATATATATATATATATATATATATATTAGATTCTTGTCTATCTGTCTTTGGCATTTTTGTTTTCGGTTTTTCTTCCTTGACCATATATTAGAATGGTTATTTTCAGTGTCCACATGTAGGTTCCATGCTTAGGCCTTTAGTATCTGTTTTTTGGGGATCAAATTAAAGCCATAACAAGCATATATTTATATACACATATATATATTAGAAATGTACGTATGTATATATGTATATGTATTTTTAAACTAAGATGCTACAATATGCCTCAATAGATGATCTGTAATCTTAATTTGTCGGTTCATAAAGTAACAGTAGTCCATTTATTAATTATTAATATACATTCTCCACCTTTCAGATTCCATTAAGGTCAATATATTTATATATCTGATATTTAAGTGACCATAATTCATTGCACAATCACTAGTTTGGCATCTTTGTATAATTGTATTCATCTGCTTCGCTGTTTTTTGTTAGATAGTTAAATGCTGTACGGCCATCATTTTACTTGTGGTGTATTATAAAGTATAGGTTAAAGAGTTTACGACAAGCTAGGTTAGTAACAGTTTTTTTCTTACTCATAATCTACACATATTTACATAATTAGCTGTGGCCAAAGACTAGACTTTATTTAATCTTTACAGAAGAACGCAGTTCGATTTTGCAGAAATGATCATTCTTTTTGGACTATAATTGATAAATAAAACAATCTTCAGTTTGAAAGGTTCAGTTGGACCACAAGGTACACTCTACATATATATATATATCCTTCCTCATTGTGAAGTTATCTCACATCATTACTATAGCCTTATTAAATTTTTATTAGCAATCAATTTGAGATCTAGGTAGCTAGATGTAGATGAAGTCCTTTTTTTAAGGGAAAATTTATCAAGACAATTCAGGAATTTTAATCCAAGACATTTAAATTTTTGTTTTCCTAATGATCCCTTTGTAGTGTCTTGTATGATTTGCTAGTTTTTTTGGAGAAGGGTATGGAAAAATTTAACCAAACAAATGTACATATTTTGATATGTTAGTTAGGCGCTATTGGAAATTTAAGTTATTAATTTATAAGATAAAAAAGAACAAATAATTTCCGAAAATTGTTGCATGTTACTAAACGTATATGCAAGATAATTAAGCAGCCATTGAAAAGTGATTGTATATAACCCTATGCATGCTTAATGAAGAAGAAAAGCAAGAAGTTTATAAGAAAATCTGAATGTCAAAATAAATTCTATCAAATGCTAATAAACTAGATTACTTGCTATTAACAAATATGTATACTTGCATTTTCTTAATCTGAATTGATATATAGCAACCGGTTCAGCTTTTTCTCTGTGTGTGTGTGTATATATATGTGTGTGTATATATCTTCCTTGATCGGTACAAGGAGAAACACCTAGTATATTCATGACATGTTCTCCTAGGCGTAAAGCCATTTATGCCAAACTGATTTTCAGTTATTGGAAATCTGACCAAAAGCTATATACTTTGTACATTATATAAATAATAACTTGCATCTTTTATGGAATTTAGCTGGATTTGTATAGATTCGTTGGAGCTTTCATGGGGTCTCCAATCCCTTCCAATATATTGGTCAACCTTTTTGAGACTATTGATTAAGATAATATTGCATCCATCATATGATCCAACTATATATACCTTTTTTTTTTGTTTGAAAAATTATAATATATTTCTTAATGTCACCCACTCATCAAGCACATATGCTAATTGCCAACCCTTCATTCGCTGTTTGAACCACTTTTTAAGCAATTTTTTATACCGATCGATCGAGCAAGGAAAGATTAGTTCGATCCTACCTTTTCTTTGTTGTTTTGTTTGATTATAAAATATGTACCCTTGAATTATTGCTATATCTTAAGGCTTTTAATTTGAGGGGCTTTAAACATGCTCATGATTTGTACAGACACTGTAGACTTAAAGCAAAACAAAGTGGGGATAAAGAACTTCATTGAAGTTAATTAATCGCTTCAGGTTAATCGATCGCCAACCACTTATGAGGACCAGTCAGAAAAAGGTACGATATTTGTTTGTCTTATTTAATATTAAAATGGCCTTTTGTTAAAGGGTTAGTTGGTGATGAACATAGAGGGGTGTGGTGAAAAAGCTAAAACTAGAACTCAAGCTAGCTTATATATATCTTGGGGTATTTGTGAATGTGAAAAAGAAGCCAGGAAAATGAAAAGGGGATAAGGTAAAAATTAAATATATAAGAAGGGACAAGAGATTTTAATGACCTGAATGCATATTGACCCGGTTGATTTTCAACTATCAGAATATGCTTATATTTGTCTTTGTAGGTACTGTTTTGGCTTATTGCTTAAACTACATTGATATGTCCATTTTATCTCCGGGAATATTGTTATCTTTTTCTTGTACTCTTTGCTGGAGAAGGGGACAATAGTTAGTGCTAAGTCTCTTAGTGCATTTTGAAATGATTTTACATTCTGTGAGGAATATTTTACTGGTAAGTAACCAATTACAGTTGTGCAATATTATCATCCTAATTCCCTTAATTTCTTTCAGCCACACAATTTCATACACACACACACACGCAAAAGTACAAAGAAGCACATTATATAAATATTGCATTACATATATATTATATTTGAGTCGTTGCCAATACTCGATATTATACATATATACATATACATATATATATATATATATATATATATATATATATATATATGAAAACATGCATGAAGCCCTAGTATTTAGAAGATCAATGACAAAAATGTTGCCACATATACAAGAAGCTATATATGTTTTTGAATCAATTAATACATGAACAATATTCCATTGTTCTTCTATCTTGTAGTTGTATTATTGGTCTTCATTTAAAAATATTTCTATTAGCCAGTATTCCATTATTGTTCTTCTATCTTTGTAGTTGTATTATTGGTCTTCATTTGAATATATTTCTATTAGCCATTCATAATGTAATATTAACCTACATAATCATGTATATATGAATCTTATAAATCTAATAAGTTACTAGCTAAATTATCATATTATACCGTGCTTGTTTGCTTATTTTACCGATCCATTTTCTTGGCTTCTCTATCATTATTATTTTTTTTTAGAAGAAACTTCTCCATCATTATTAGAGATTGGAAAATTAGCTGGAATTTATATCATTGTAGAGCGCTTTGGCATCACTGTATACATTAATGTATAAACATTTATTTGTATGTAAGGGCAAAGTATAATATTGCAGTTTCATAAGAGATATATATATATATATATATATATATATATAGAGTTCTTGAACGGTTGAGCAATAGTGATATGCCAATTGGTGTGACGTGACTGTTCCACTGTTCCCCCAACACATGGGGGCAACATTATTGCTTCACCATGCCATTTCTTTTTCAGTTGGCCATATATAATTTCTATAGTACTACTATGAGACTAGTTCTTCCTTCACACACAAACTACTTTATTTATCTTTTTTTTTTTGAAAAAAAAAATATATATTTGAGAGAGAAATTGGCATAGTTGGGAGATAATTTTAGACTTTTTACTACTGTCCTCGAAGAACTGAATACATGTGTGTATATATATGTATATCTCCCACTCCAAACAGATGAATATTCCGCTCTTTTGAAAATGTCATAGGCCTTCATGTGTCAACATCTTCGAAGAATGGCTGATCAGTATAAGTGAAAGGAAAAGATATATGTATAAAGTGCAAAACTCATCATCATCATCATCACCTTTTTATTAACTAATCAGGAGTGCCAGAAGTAAAGATGTACTATATATATATGTTATATACTTTTGAATAATAATATATATATATATAATCAGTTTAAGATGATATATATATATATATGGGTCCCTATATGTCATGTTGTGGGCTTAATTTATTTTAGCAGGAATTAAATCAAGTTATTTCCATTATAATAATTATGCCGAGCTAATGTCTTGCACCTGATGCTTAATATATATGATATTGTGATCTGTTTAGATCGGATCATTCGTTTGGTCGTTTAAAGGAGCCGCAAATATCAATAAGACCTTTTTTAAAGTAGTTGTGTACTTGTGTATATTTGGCTAAAGTAGTCTTTAATATATATGTAGGTCAGGATAGCTAGTTTATCAAAAAAGCAAAAAAAAAAAAGAGGGGGGGGGGGGGGGGGGGGGTTCAGGATAGCTTAAGAGACTAGTTACTTGTCAGTTTGGTTAATAATTAGCACTTATACATATATATATATATATTTTAATGGGTGTGTGTTAAATCTATGTGTTTATACATATATAAGGTTTTGTTTTTTTTTTTTAAAATTTATAGGTCAATTTATTTAGTTATTTTCATTAAAATAAGATGACTAGTATATATTTCCAGCAAAAAATATGACTGATTTATTACTTGCCAACTCTCTCATTCTGCATCTAAAAATATCAAGCAAAGTAAACTCTAATTAAAACTTTTTAGTTTGTCAAAGGTTGCCCTCTTTAAATGCTCATGGGCTAAGGAGAGGGCAATAATTATAAGAATAAAAACTCAATGCAGCCTCATGCAACTAGGGTTGTCATTTGTTCTCTCTTCTTTCCATCTTTGATAGCTTAGAAAGTTTTTTGAATATGCGCATGCAGCTGAAGAAGTCTATGAACGTACTCGCAGCTATTATATAGAATATCATAATTTTTGAAGTATACACAGGATACAGGGTGTTGTAATATATACATATGTTTATATATAAATATATATATATCTATATATAAAACTAATTCTCCAGAAATAATCAAGTAGTTGGTACATATATATAAATAAAGGAAAAGATACATACGTATTGAAAATTGAATTTGAGATGATGATCAAGCTTTGACTAGGTCCTCTCCTCTTAATTAATTCCCATCTTCAACATATATATGACAAACTGATAAACTGGTTTGTATTAATGATGAATGAGATTCTGCGCAGCTAGCACAGTTGATCAGAAACAATACTGGTATACAATTTCTTGTTTTTTGAAAACATTAAAAGCATTAATTTTTTTAGTTTTATGAAAAATTTTCTAGATCAGCGTAATGGAAAAGCAAATTAATTAAAGACACTTTCAAATAATTAATAATATTGCTTCAAATTCTGAACTTTTAGCAGTTTTTTAATTTCCATATATATATATATGGTACAGTATATATAACAGCTTCGGACTCCTCAAGCCCTGATAACTAGGTGGAGAAAGAAGGGTCTAGTGTTGGGTTTTTAAACCGAGTACTACTACAGTAAAACTTTTTCCATTATATGCAACAACAGACCACCATGCCGCCTTGTCTGGCCTATTTTTATATTTATATAATAATTATTTTTTGGACCTATATAAGTATATACCTGCATATATTATCTTTCATCAATTACTACATTATTTCCTCACTGTATATTTCTATTATTATCTTAATTTCTTAGTATTTACACGATTTGAATATCGATCGCTTTCTAGCAATTTACTTATTTAATTCTATAAAGGTTCCCCACTCTAAACATGTTATAATTATAGAGTAGAGAGTACGTATATACTTTAGCACAGTTTCTAGCCTAGCTAGAGTTATATAATATTTCAAGTTAATATAATGATGAGGTCAAAAGTTGGTTACTGAGGGTAACCTTTATAGCCCTACAATTAATATTGCTTTAGTTACTGGCAAGGCTGATAATACTTACATTATCAACACACACACACACACACACACACACACATTTATATTATATATATACATGTATATTTACCATGTAAAAATCTAAAAAGAAAAGGAAAAGAGAGAAGGATGAAAGCAATGCAGTTGAAGAAACGAGGGTTTTCCGTGAAGAGGCAGCAAAGTTGTTTGGCACTTGTGAAAATTTGCCAATAGGCTCTCAGTATTGCTCCAATCTGATCATTTTTTTTTTTTTTTTTTGCCGTATATTATATAGCAATATATAGAATTGTCACCATTCACCTGTAATAATTCCGTAGAGCTAGCTAGACCAATTGATTCTTTCTTTTTGAGTGAAAAACGTCTTTGATTGGGTGACTATTTAAAAAGGACTTCAGAATAAAAGGGAATCTATAAATTATGTACATATATAACTATATATATATCATACCAATGAATTCAGTGCATGATCTATAATCAGGAAAGCATATATATATAGAGAGGGAAAATGAATAGTAGTTTGGTCCGTAAGATTACGTACTCTTTTGGGTGAAAATTGATTAATTTAAGATGAGTACAATTATTTAATCGCTATCTAGTTGTAAGTTCAGAGACACAAGAGTTTAAAGTTCTTAGCTACTTAAAAAAGGAAAATAGTACTGGAATCTCAACAACCATTCCAACCTGAACACATAATTGAAAGTAATTGAACCAAGACCACAATTATATGCATATCTGTTTCTCTCTCTTTACAAAATTGCATACAGAATTTAAGGTTCATAAAACTCTGCTAATACTGGGAAAAACAAGGTCATATATTACAAGATTTACTGTGTGGGCAATTTTGAGTAGAAATTTACTATGTAAATTTTACTTGCTCATTCTTTTCTTATGTATATGTACTAATGTCTATAATTTGGAATGGTGATCATAAGATATATAAATATGTACTTACCTATGCCATACATTGTATTGAATTGGCCATGTATAAGATTTCAACATAAATATACGTACGTAAATACATACTCACATATGTATAGAGAGAGTGAGAGAAAGAGAGGGAGTTAGATAGGAAATATAAAGAAATTATGTAAGAATGAGAGGAGTGGTTAAAAAATGATGTCAGATAGTGACAAAGTTTAACCTTTTTCACAGAAATGTAGGAGAAGATGTGGAAGCAAAAATAAAAGGCTACAGGAAGAACTGTCATCATTGATGATAAAAAGGAAAGCCAGGGAATCTTCTCTGCTCCTTAAGTCTTCTTCTTTTTTTTTTTTTTTAACATAAACAAATTGATTGTATGAATTAAATCCATTAAAATAGTATATCTATCGGTAAAACAAACAGATAGAAATTGCACCTAAGGAACAAATTATATATACAGACCAACTAAAAAAAAAAACTAATATAAATTACTATTCTGCAACCCCTTCCCCCAGTTTCCCATGCATGGCTCAAACGTGTAGCGGTAGATTTTGAAAAAAAAAAAAAAAAATCAAAAGCAAGACTTTATCACAAAATGGTTTGAATTTCCTGAATTGCTTTTGCTATATCTATTTCCAGGGGTTAATTTTGGAGCTTGCTGAGGTTTTCCTAAGGCAAACCCATTTACACCCCAAGTACTCCACAATTAAGTCAACAAACTCAGTCAATTAGAAGATAAAAGTGAAGCCAATGACACTTTCATAAACAAAATTCAAGAATTTGTGAGAATGGGTTTCATCAAAATTGGGTCTTTGTAAAGTTTGAACATTTTGAAGAAAAATGTAGTTTATCAGAATTCCAGGAAAATTTCGACTTTTTCCATACTCAAAAGAAAAAAAGGAGAAAGTAATTAATTAAACAAAAAACATTATTAAGATTAACAATTATTGCACAAAATTTGACATGAAATCCAGAAGAGAATTTCTATGAACCAATTAAGAAAACATACCTCAAGATCTTGAGCCACTTGTTGTGTATAGTTGTAGCAAAGCAAAGCTACTTAGACCATCATAACCATGAGTAAGAAATTATAATAATTAAAGTCTTGATATCACCATGTTCTCCCACAGCTTTCTTGAGCTTATAATAATAATAAATTAAATAATTCCATGGTTTAATCTCATACACACACAAAATAAAAAAAGAGAGAGGGAATATAAGACTAAACAGAGAATAATTAATTAATTATGAGAAGAAAATAAGTTCAAGAAAGCTGTGGAAAAGCATGACCAAGACTATAGTACCCTTTTGAATGAAACCTCAGATCTCAGTTGTGAAGAAGATATATAGTCAAAGAAAGAAGAAGAAGAAGAAGAAGAAGATATGAGAAATGACCGATTTAACAAAGCCCCTCTTATGGACCACTCTACCATATATAATCTCTGTCTACCGGCTTTATAGAGAGGGGAGAGGTAAAAGAGAGAGGGTGGGGATAATATGAGTAGGGTTCACTCATGAGAGAGAGAGAGAGAGGAGACTGAATTTTAATTTTACCCACAAAAATAAATAAATAAATATATTTAGTCTTTACTTTCCTAGTGAGTGCGCTGTGGGGTATATACAAATACGTCAGATGGGTAGTAAAAGAAAATTTCGGGGGGAAAAAAAAAAAAGAAGAGGGAGAAAATTACAGGGCAATATATGTAGAATGATTTATCAAAATAAAAATGGAAGAGAGAAAAATTCAAAAAATTTCAAAAACCATCCCATCCCCATCACATGGTGGCATGTGATGAAGATCTCTTTTTATTTTATTGGGATTTAAAGGTATGGGTTGTTTATGGTCCCCCAATCAATATGTTTCTTTTATTTTTTTTTCTATTTCAATTTACGCATGTACTAGACTTACATGTACATATTATGATCATCAATAATGTAATTGTCCGTCCGGCTTGAGATATTATTTCATACATATATAATATATAGCTAGCAGTTGGGGTCATATTCCAGAACCAAATAATAATTAATATGTTTCTAGGGAGCCCATGAAAATTGCCAATTGAGTACACTTTAAATGTTTATGTTTCTTGGCCCCCTTAAGAGATTCAAAGAAAAGGCCGGGAAAACTAAAAAAGAACGAAAAGTGAGATAGGGATATGAAATAATTAGCTAACACATATAGTTGTACCTTTTTCATTTTTTTTTAAAATTAATGATTCAATTTTTACACCACGGCCTTCTTTAATTTTTCGTTTAATAATAGGAGGCCAAAACTAGTGGAACACACAATAATTGTTATGGAGAGAGTTTTCCGGCTTGAGTGACTTATTATTATTATCTTCATTTATGTATTTATTATTTTTTATATGTTTTAGTCGACTTTGGTTTCCTGTAGCCAATTTGAAATGCTCTAAAATTTGTATATTTGATTCTTTTTGTTTGTATTGCTCGGTAAATATTAATCATATATGTACTTAATGGCAGTATCTTAGGGAAGAAGTTTATCTTCCTTGCTTAGTCATATATACATTAAGATTTGGATTTATACATTAGTGAAAATTGAATATAGGTGTTACAAGCAATGATATTTTCATAAATTATAAAAGTCCAAAATCTAGATCTTCAGCTTTTTTTTCCCCCTTTAAAAAAAAGGTATAAAAACTACGTACCTATGTTGATCAGATCTCATAGAAAGAAGGAAATAAATGTTCAAATTAAGACGACCTATAAGAGCTGGACTTTAGATATAACTAAGCACCTGTACGTATTTGTGTGTTAAAAAAGCCAAGACGAAAGTGCATATCATTATCACTCTTTCTCCTATTAATTAGAGGATAATGTTAACATATAGGACAGATTTTAAACCACAAGGGAAAAAGGCTCTCTTATTTTAATGAGAATTGAAGAATAGTACCGGCCTAAATGATTAATTTACCGGAGCCTCCCTCACCTCCACTAATCCTAAAATTCTCATGTATTTTCCATTCATCTCTCTTGTCTTATTTGATAATTAATATAAGAAATTTAAAACTCATATGCAATTTCTTAGATATAATTTACGGATTATATTGGTTTAACTGTTTAAGTTCATTGAGTCTCAGATGTATATATTGGTTTATGTTTTGAATCTTATCTTTGTTTTGATGTAAATTCGGCATTTAAATGCTAAATAATTAAAAATGAAATTATTCAACCTCAGTTGAATAAATTTAATCGTACTAAAAGTGCATGATCAAATTTGAGATTGAAGGTGACAGCTAAATGCTTATCGAACTTATTCAACCATGGCGATTGAATTCAATACTGAGAAGTGAATTTTTCACTGGTTTCAACCTTATGTAGTTGAACGTATCAACCGCAGTTGATAAACACACAAATGTTGTGAATATTTGATACTTTCTCTAGTTTTGTGTTCGATTGTGGTTAAACACATTCGACTTTGATCGAAATTTTTTTTTTTACTAGAATAATAACTTTTAGGCTCATCAAGTAATTTCACGGAGGTGATTGCAAATAATATATTCTTTTTATAATATTGAAACTGGACTTTTATGACTACCAAAAGAGACATTAATTGTCCTATTTGGTTTAGATTCATAAATATAATAGATCATGGAATAAGGGAAATTCAGATATTTTACCAAATTAATGAATACGCAATAAATGTTGGCGGCATTTTGAAGCTACGCATTTGCGAACAATTGCAACTATGAATCTATGAGGCTAAGTATACGTCTACTGAATCATTCTCATATCAATATATAACAACTAAAAGAGGTAAAAGGAAACGTATGCCCATAAATTTGACCAAACTTGTAGAATTGGTAATTATGAACTTATTTTCCCACAATAATTTAGCCTATGCATATAGAGAATTACAGCGAGAAATGTAATAACGGGAAAAGAAATTAGAAGATTCTTCAGCTATTCACAAATTTGTATTGTTGCTCGGAAAAATTCTACGTCCTTATAACATTTTACTTATAAACCAGACATTATTACAAACGATTAATGATGGAATCAATGCAATATACACTATATTGGGGAACCTTTTTGGTATGATCAGTTTGAATACTTTGCATGACATGAACTTTTTAATTCCTCTTCACTAAATTTCGTCTCACTCCCGCAAACATAATTGAAATAAATTACATATAAGAATAGAACTACAAATCAATTGATTCTATGACGCAAAATTATCATACACATGTACATTGTAACTCTTTTTTTGGGACGTTATATACATGTAAATATATTTATCTCGCATGAAAATAGCTAGCGATAATTTTGTTTCTGTAATATATAGCTAATGAGCTTTATATGGCCGGGATACATGAATGTTAAATTCATGGTTTTGATATGATGATGGGATAAGGAACCCCATATGTCACGGCACAAAATTGTATAATTTATGTACATATATGTTTTATGAAAGTAACAAAGGATAACATAGAATATATCATCACATGATCATGATGGGCATTGATATTAAATCGCGGTGGTGACAGTGGCATAACCGGGACAACGGTGACGTCCCACGGCGGTGATGGGCCATGACCTTGCCCTAGTTCTCAACTGGTCGGTCATTAAAAATTATTAAATTTCATATTGTACCAAAACCAAAAACCTTTTCTTTTTTTTTTTTTCAAAAAAAAAAAAAACAAAGAAAATTCATGAGACCCCTTTACCGGCAGGTCCACCTCATCGCTTACCTGTTATGTCAGTTTGATTATTATTATTATTATTATTATTATTTTTTTTTTTTTGCTCTGGATGTCAGTTTGATATTCAGTTTGTTTTCTTTTGGTTTTGTACGGCGCAAGTGGTGGCATGTTTTGTTTAGAATTAATGGGTTTTGTTTACTTGTTTTTTTATTGATTTTTACACTTGTTTGGAGGTTTCTTTTTTTTTTTTTTTTTTTTTTTAGGTCTTGTTTGGAGTGTTTTGGAATGCATTTACTATATACGACTGTTGCTTGATCATGACATCATGATATCAAAGAAGTGATCAGATGAGGAGTCCCAAATAGAAATCACATTCTTCCCATGAGTGGATTATAATTTGCCGTCGTTGACATCTAACGTTCTGAGTTTCTGTGAAAATAATAGCCAAAATATATTTATGATCATACAAATATTATTCACATATATGTATATATGGCAGTACTATTTTTTTAATCTATCTATAATTTTTTTATTTAATATTTTTTTTCTATTTTTTATCATAAAAACGTGCTTAATAAATTTTAATTGGACAAAATAATACCTATAGATAAAAAAAAAATACGTACTAGATTAATGCCATTGTATATGTCACGTAACTCAAAATTTCATTATTATCCACACCAAAAAATTTGACAAAATTGTATTTGCTTATATATATAAGGGTGCTTCTTTAAAATGTATAGTAATATTTACCTAATCTATTATATTTAATGTTTATGTAAATATAGAAATTTTTTATGGTTTTATGTGACAGGTAACTTGTTTGTTACCTGCTCGGTTAGATTTTTCTTTTCCAAAAAAAAAAAGTTCTATTCCATTAATTCATTCCTATTAATTATGCAACAAATTGATTCTTGTTTAAAAGAAAAAAGAATCAATTAAGATATGTAAAAGTTTTGAATTAATTCCCTTGAATTTTTTTTTAATAATCATTTTTGTTTTCTTCAGTCTCATTCCTATATATTTAAAAATAATATGTATTAGTATTATTAATAAGAACTATGGCTTATCTTAAGAGTTTAGTTTTTATACCCTGAAAACACGGTTGTAATGCAAAACAAATTTGGTTAAAAATTGAACTCCTAGTAATGCATATAGTTTTTTTTTTTTTTTTGAATCAATGCATAATGGTAATTTAAAAAAAAAAAAACCGTTACAATTGATTTTTTTTTAAAGAAACAAATAAAAAGTGGAAAAAAAGAAAAAGGAAATAAACTTGTATACCAGTTGTTTTGGGGTTTTCCTAATTTTAGGAATTAATCTTAAGACATAAATTGAGTATTGATTAATTACTTGATTAAAGAGTTTAATGAGGTTTAGTTGGATGACGCACTCCTCAAGGAAAACGACACCAACTTAGAAGAAACTACGTGTAGCATGGGTCAAGCTACATGTCACTTGAAACCAAGCCAAACCAAACTACACGTCATTTTAAGGCAAACTACACGTTGTTTTAAGACAAACTACACGTCGTACGGCCTAAACAACATGCCGTTTGGAGAGTGACACTGCCAAAGCTTGAAATTACATGCCGCACAAGCTAAACTACACGCCGTTGGAGCCCTCTCTTCCTCAAGAGCAAGCTGCCCCTAGATTTCTAGAATATTCTAGAGCATTCTCTAGCTTAAACATTAAGCTAGATTACTTAGAATGGAAGAACTTATAGAAGAAGTTCTTGTAAGTGGTTGACATCTCATCTACTTAGGGTCTAAGAGATTTTGTAGTATAAGGCAAACTTGCCTATAAATAGGGGTGCTCCCCCTTGCTCGTAAGTAGTTTTTTTTAGCTTCTAAATTCCTAATAGAATCCTCTCTTTCCTCTTGCTTTTAACCAGCCTCTCTCTCTCTCTCTCTCTCTCTCTCTCTCTCTCTCTTTTCCTCTCTTGTTCGCATATACCCGAAGCCAAAAGCTTCCTCTCTCCAACGCCACCATCACCATCCCTTATTTGATTCTTCTACTTTAAATATATAACCTCATCATTTCTTCTTCATCAACACCATGGGTGGAAATAGGTGCATGCATGAGATCTCATAATATCACAAACATCTCATCATTTTGTCTAACCCGTGACCAAATTTGGTTTCTTATTCATTTTCTCTCCATGCATATAATATTGGTATTAATTCATCACTTCATCATCATCTTGTCTTTTTGTCTAAACCGTGACTAGTTCTTGGCCATTCTCATCTCATTCTCACCTTTATACATATATGTATATACATGCCTATTAATCTTTCATAAGCCACGGGTTCATTTGTAGTTGTGTGCATGTGTAAATCTTCATCTTGTTCACGATTTGTGTAAGACTTGTTTGTCAAGTATTCCACATCACTCTTCAATTATTTCTATCCTATCTCTATGTATACACTTTTCCATATACATACATATATAGAACTTGACCAATAAGTCTCTTTAGTATTGATATTTTTCTAAATATTCACATAGGCCTGGATACTTTTACACATCTATTTCTTAAGCCCACGCTTATTTATTCATATATCCTAGGCGCAACAATTATTTTACATCATTTTCTATCTCATAATTAGTTTATATTATTTTCTATTATCCTATTATTTTTACATTACTTTTTCTACTAACTTGTACAATAAGCCTTTTTGTATGCAGCTTCTAACTCTTGCACTTCAGTTATTTGTGGGCCCCGAGCTACCCTCTTCGAACTCCGTGCTTGACCTGTGGCACAAGTTTGGGATTTTGTGTTCCCTTTTCTGTGATTATTATTGTCGTTATTATTATTATCTATAACCGCTTTATTTTATGTATCTAACCTCTAGTTGATATTATGGTCGGTTTATTTGCCTCCATCAACTAGATTCTCTTATTATTAATGCATTATTATATTGTTGTCGATTCGTAAGCTAATTATCCCTGCAACCGCCTACGTACAGGGATGCCGTGGAAAGTGTCGTTCTTTAATACGACCGCCTATCGGGACTTTGATACGTAGTGTCAGCGTTGTGATAACACTTACGTTATTATTACACCATTATTATTATTATCATCTTGTAAGTACATTATCCCTGCAACCACTAACGTGGCAAGGACGCTGTGAGAAGTGTCATTTTCTATATCGACCGCCTATCAGGACTTCGACACGTAGACAGTGTTGTGATAATTCTTACACTTGTGTACACTAAGTGAGTCATTTCTATAATCACCAACGTGGCAAGGACGCCATGGGAAGTAAGTGTCGTTTTCTATCTCGACCGCCCACTGGGATTTCGAAACGTGGCACATATTGTGATGGCCCTTTCCGTATACACTCTGTGATCTAACCTTAATTTCAATTTTTCTCTGCTTTGTTTTAATTAATCACATGTCTCATTAATAAATAAGAATACAAGATCTGATCCCGAACACTAGTTTTTTGAGACCCAATATTTTTTTTTTTGGAAGAAAAAGATTGTGCTTATTTATTGTAAAAATTCATAGGGTACAACATGAGAGACACCACGATGGAGTCTCATTAAACCAAACATTATCTAAATTCAAAGAGAGAATGGACCGAAGTAGATTATAAGCTACAAAATTCCCTGAACGAGGGATGAAGTTGAAGCTAATATTCCCAAATGTAATGTGCCCTTCGAAGGCTGGTTCTTGTCACGGGTGTACTGCCTAGGAAACTTGCCATGGCCATCTACATACACTTGAGATAGTTTAAGGACATAGTTAGAATTATTCAAGTTGTTCGTCTTAAATTTGGTACCCATTCTGGTTAAAATATGTTATAGAAGAAAGCTAAAAGCTCAAAATACTACTATCCCCAGCACACGAGGTGTAGCATGAGCCACCCACTAGCATATGGAAGTACTTGTGGGTAGACGTATGGGAACCACTAGGGGAACCACATGTCTCCATGAGGAGGAGAAACTTGTGAACAATACTGGGTTGACTGGTATTGCATTATTTCTCCGTGGAAGAGGTTATAGGGTGTATCTTGCTTGCAGCCTCCTATGCAGTAAGTATGGTCTGTGGCTTCATGAGCTTATTAGAGTATGTGTAGGGCTCCTAGACCAGGCATGCCTCAATATGTGATAGTCACGGAAAGGCCACTCATGGGACACTAGAAGATGCATAGTGCGCCAAGACTATGGATACCTTGACGTAAATTAGTCATTGATAGGCCACTTGTGGAACACCTCGAAGATATATGTTGCCCAAGATCACGCATGGCTCAACATGTGTTAGTCACGGGGAAGCCACTTGTGGTACTCGGCAGTAAGTAAGAATTGTTGGGCGGCACCATGCTCCCACAAAGAAAGTTACACACAAGACTACGAGCTATAGACACATTTGTGGGCACTTGCTTGCATGCAAGTGGGCTTATTGTCACAAGGATTAGCCTATAGACGTGACAAAACCCTTAGTGTCTCATGAGCTTTTTGGAAGGTATTGATGGGTTTGACAGATAGGACGAAGTACAAACTTTGTTCGACACCTAGGCAAATATGCTACAAAGGGATGGGCACCCTTAGGCAAGTAGGCATTTAGTATGATGTGAATAAGGGTGAGCATCTTAGCAAAGGCCATGACACCTGGAAGCTATCATAGTTGCTTGTGAGTAAGACTCGGCATGAGTTGTTCAAATAGTCATATGGCTTAGAACATGCACGCACGAAGCTTGAAAAAGTGACTCACGATACACGGATAGAAGGAAGGCCGATTGAAAGTCTCGATGGCGCATGGTCAATTTCCACATACAAATTCCTAGATCGTGACATCAAGCAATTCAGGAAGCCTAGAAATATATTAAATAACAGGACCTTCTAATGAACTGAAAGAATGGGAATGGATAGCAAGAATCATATTCTTAGCATCGGTTTTAATTATCTAGGGGATAAGATTGGAGCCAAAGCTAATATGATATCCTTTCTAAAAGCCAAACATTCAACAAGAAAGGGAGAAAAGAGCCCAGAAAAAGATGAGTCATAGCCTCGCAAACTATCCAAACATAGTTCCTAATAATTGCTCCAAGAACAATATACTCTATATTCTTATTCAAACCTTTTAATTGGGACCCTTTGATAAGAGAAATAAATAGATTTCTAAATTACCTTTGTGAGAAATTAAAGATAAACTACCCAAAAGTTTCCCTCAATTTTTTCAACTTCTTAATGAAAGCACTTATTCCTTTTTTATTTTTTTTCAAAGGTCTGAAAATTTTTTATATGAAATAGTCATCATCCAATTTATTGCACCGTTTTGAAGGTGATCACTAATTTAGCGACTTATTTAAAACAGTCACTAACTACGGTTTCTAACATCATTTTTACCTTTTTTTTCCCTGAAAAATACACTTTCAAAATTTCTGAGTAAAAAAATAGAGTGGTATAGAAGGCAAAAAAAATTGATTAGATAGTGAAAATAGAAGTTGATAGAAGTTTAATACCTAAAAATTGTAGATTATGGGCAATTTTCTTCAAAAAAAATTAGGTTTTTCCCTTTAATATTCTCTCTCATCCCTCCTCTTTGTCAGAAGGATTTTTAGTCAATTCACCGCATGGAACAATAAAAGTAGTCTTAAGGTTATTTTTTTAAAAGAGTACTCAGAAAGACACCTAATTTTAAAATACAATTATCCAAGTTCATTCCCATCAGAAAAAAAAAAAGGAATGAGAGATTAATTAATGGAACAAAAAGAGGATAAAATTAATTTATTATTGTATATCATTTTGAACTTAGTCAAATAAACCCATCCATAGAGCAAAAGTAAAATATCTATTGAAAATCCACCCTATATATAGAGAGTATTTTTTCAATGGTGTCATAATATCTATCTGTCGATGGGTACTTCAATTTGGATAACTTTTTTTATATGGGGATTATATAAATACCCCAACTTCACATAAAGGCACCTCGTTAATCAATAAAATAACTAAGAGAGATAATTTAAGAAAGGAAAAAAAAAAAAGGCACATCATCTTTATCTCTCCTTCTTTTTCAATTTCTCAGGAACATTCCCATTCAATTTCTTTTATATCTTTTGTCTTATTATTTTTCTAAAAATTTCTTTTTATGCGTAATTTATTTCCTCTAGTTCTAATTTGTTTAATAATCTCTTTAATCTTAAATTAAAACAGAGGAAGTAAAATTTTTTTGCTTTATACCCATTTTGCTTTGTTTTATTTTTTAATTTTTTTCCCAATATCTTGTGTTTTATTTTCTTGTGTTAATTGTTTCTTTTTCTCGTAGTTTTTTATTCAATGATTCAATCTTTTCATTCTAAAAATTAAAACTACTAATTTATTTTAGTTCATAGATTTTCATAGAAGAAAGTTAACTTTAGATGATGTTTGGAGTATTTTTAACATAGCTTTTGATTTACTGTCTTGACCTTTTTTTATTTATTTTAGGGGTGCCTTAATAATTGTGTGGGTGTGCTGCTCTTTTGATTTAATAAATGTAATAAGCTGGGTTTGTATCAAAAACTCAATTATATTGAGTGCTTTTTTTTAAGTAACTTTTATATTTAATGCATATATCTATGTAATTATCAGAGGTCATTTATTGTTCTATGTGGTGTGTAAACTTTTGAGTTGGATTTTTTTTAATAATTACATTCTATTAATTGATTCCTACTAATTATGTAAAATACAATATATATATATTTTAAAAGTTGATTCCTATTTAGAGTTTAAAGAAACAGGAAATAAATTAATACATTTTAACATTTAAATTTATTCATGCTTAAAGTTAAAAATAATATACATGTATATATATTTTTCAATTCCTTTATGTAGAAGAACAAAAAGTTATAATTCCTACTAGTAAGTACTATGTCATACCATAGTACTACCTTAAGAATTTAGTGCTGCTCTTTTTCTTTTTTTCTTTTTTTTTTTTTTGGAAGTTCGGAGTTTAGCTTGTGCAATGTGAAGTGAATACAAAAAGTTGTAACGGAGAACAAAATAGTTTAATTCTGAACTCGTAATTATACATAATACATAATA
>JXTC01000016.1:326304-338997 GCA_002914845.1 Trema orientale | reverse complement strand
AACTCTAAAGCGGCGACAAATAGTCGCCGCTTTAGCTCTTTTAATTGGAATAAAATTTTTAAATGAAAGTAATTATAAATAATAAATAATAAAATCTTTTTAAACTTATAGTCGCCGCTTTAAAATTTTCGTGAAAATTTTGGCGGTCTAGTTGATCGCCGAAAATATATTCCCGAGGGAAAAAAACCTAAAGCGGGGACATGTGATCTAAAGCGGGGACATTTGTCGCTGCTTTAAATGTTAAAACCTTTCAAATCTGCAGTTCCGCTTCATCTTCCCATTTCATTTTTTTTCTAACTTTCCCTCTCTCTATCTCTTTCTCTCATATTCTATCATTCACTCTCTCTCTCTCTCTCTTCCTCTCTCTATCTCTCTTTCTCTCTCTCTCTCTCTCTCTCTCTCTCCGGCCGCCGCCTCCTCCTTCTCCTCCGCCTTTCGCCGCCGCCTTTTCTTCCCTCCACCATCGTCTCCTTCAGCTCCTCCTCTCAAAGGTTAGTTTTTATTATATATTTATTATTTATTTAATTAGTTTTTAGTTGAAAATTTAATTTTTATTTATTTGTTTGTATTTTATATTTGTATAATATATTTAGATAATTTATATTGGGTTTATACAAATAAGAGAGATTAGCATATTTATTTTTGTTAACTTTTGATGAATTTTGTAATTCTTAATATATTGGTGAAAAAATGAATATGTTAGAAATTTATATTTTGTTGGATATTTGTGATTTGATGAATGTAGATTATTAGATTTTGGTGTTTGTGAAGTTTTTGTGAATTTTGGTTTTTAGTTTAGGATTATATTATAGGATTTTTTGTTATTTAATAGAAAATATGTGGTAATTTTTTGGTATATGTAAAATTTTAATATGTGGCATATTTTAGAAAATTAAGTTTGTAATTGTGTGGAATATTGTGAAAATTTGATTATAGATAATTTTGGATGAAAATTTAAATTGAAAAAGTTTGAGAAAAAAGTTTGTGATATTAGGAGTAAAAAGTTAGGAAAATTTAGAATAATTAGAAAAATTTTAATATTGTTAGTTTGTGAAATTAGGATTGAAAAAATTATAATTATAATTATGATTATTTAGTGAAACTTTTCATGATAAATTTATTGTATATTTTTATAGTTTTGGAATTTTTAGATGATATTTTATATGTTTATAATTATTCTTAATTATATTCAAAGTATAAGCAAAATTAGTTTTAATATTGTATAAATACATAATCATTTTAATTATAAAATAAGACCTATTTTAATTATTATTATATATAAAAAATAAATTGTTACTTTATTTAATATTAATGTCATTTAAAATATTATTTTATTTATTTTTATAGTAATAATTAATTTATTTTGTTTGTCTTAGTGTAATTTTTATTTATTTAAATTTGAATTATTTTTTATTCTTAAAAAATAAATATTTAAAAATAATTATTTTACATAAATATTTAAATTAATTAATTATTGAGAAAACAATTTAATTGATTATTTAATAAAAATAAAAATTCGCTCTAAAGCGACGACAATTTGTCGCCACTTTAAAAAATTAATTTAATTAATTATTTAATAAAAATAAAAATTCACTCTAAAGCGGCGACAAGTTGTCGCCGCTATTGTTATGCCAGATGGCATTTTTGTCGACTTTTTAGCGGGGACAACTGTCGCCGCTATAAATTATCTAATACGGGGACTACATGTGTCGCCGCTTTAGGTATNATTAATTTATTTTGTTTGTCTTAGTGTAATTTTTATTTATTTAAATTTGAATTATTTTTTATTCTTAAAAAATAAATATTTAAAAATAATTATTTTACATAAATATTTAAATTAATTAATTATTGAGAAAACAATTTAATTGATTATTTAATAAAAATAAAAATTCGCTCTAAAGCGACGACAATTTGTCGCCACTTTAAAAAATTAATTTAATTAATTATTTAATAAAAATAAAAATTCACTCTAAAGCGGCGACAAGTTGTCGCCGCTATTGTTATGCCAGATGGCATTTTTGTCGACTTTTTAGCGGGGACAACTGTCGCCGCTATAAATTATCTAATACGGGGACTACATGTGTCGCCGCTTTAGGTATTTATACCAGCGAACTTATAGCGGCGACTCTAAAGCGGCGGGGACATTGTCGCCGCTTTAGATCTAAAGCGGCGACATTATGCTTTATATTTGTCGCCGCTCTATTATTGTTTTGTTGTAGTGCGTGTCAAGCGGGTCATAATATGACACATGACACGTTTATTAAACGGGTTACACGTGTCATGTCGTGTTACACGTGTATTAATCGTATCGTGTTCGGGTTTAAATTTTTGACACGTTTATTAATCGTGTCGTGTTTGGATTAAGTGTTATCATATCGTGTCGTGTTGTAATCGTGTCGACCCGAACACGACACGATAACACAAATTGTCAGCCCTAGAAAAATCTACAAAATACATTATTGTACTACTAAAAAACATGCTGTCATAATATCCTTTAAAATCAAATTAATGGCCTATTAAACAAAAACAATTACAACATCTAAAAATAAAATAAAATAAAATAAAACCAATTAAATACTACAGAATCGTTTGAATTTCTTATGATAAATAACGTACAACTATGTGTGTGGATATACTTTAAAAAAGTATGCTAGGTTTACAGTTTAGTCCTTCATTCCGCTGCTTTCTATACCATGTAACTGTGTTTCTATAGCTTACCTTGAAAAAAAAAAAAGAGAAAAGAAAAAGAAAACCTATGTTTCTAACTCCCTTCAAGAAATTAGAGGTGAATATACTTCACTCAAATGTTTTAAACTATAAATATAAATATAATTGTAAAAGATTTATAATCCTTTCAAGTAATTATTCAAACGTCTTTTTATTATATAACATCAATAGCTAGCTTCCGATAAAATATAGGAATTTAAATAACTTGTCTTGATTTATTTTCATAGGGTTTGTCATACTATATTTTAGATCTATTTAGATTTTTTTTGTTATTTTTATTTAGTTCTTGTTATTTTTTTTCCTTAAAAATTCAAACCTTTTATGTTTCAAATTTTGAAGAATTTCATCAAAAATATTGCATGGTTTAGGAAAATAGATTCTATTGGGGTTGAGACTATAATTCGAGATGATAAAGAATGAAAATTTATTGCTCTGCTTCATAAAGGCTTGGATCTTGTAGTGTTTTCGAGATTCTCCAATCTTTTAGTAGAATGTAATTGTAAGTTTATTATAGCTATGATGAACTCGACTAGCTGAATGTCTAACAATGATGTTATTCTAGCTAGTAGCTATACAAACTCTCTATTGAGAGATAAGGATCGTAGCTCTTATTGTTGTACTTCGTGTTCTGAGAATCGAGTAGCACATATGCACATAAGCATAGTTTTCCTTTTTGAAAAGTGCTAGCAACAGTCACTTTACCGACCTCTTTCTTAGATGCCAAGCTAATTGATTAACATGTTGCATTTGTTTTTTGTTTTTTTTGTTTTTTTTTTTTTAACTGTCTGAATGCCATTGGTTTTCTCGTTATTTAAAACACTGTCACTCATTTCATCCACTTGTCAGTTGACGAACTTGACATAAATGAGAAAGAGGTTGTTGCTTTTTTCTATAATTCTTTTTTTTTTTATAATGATGCTTTATTTTATAATTAAGCATTTAATAGTTGTATTGCTTCTGTTATAGCAAATAATTTGTTATTAGAGAATTTCATTTTTTCAAAAAAAAAAAATCTATTTAATTTAGTATCACATTTCATTTTTAACCAATAAATTGATGCCACAATAATTAAATTTGAAACTAACTAATTATTTTTAGTAAGATCATCTTCATTAAAATTTTTAATATGGCATTCATCTCTGATCGTTAAAATTAAACAATTGTATGTGATTTTCCCAAAAAAAAAGATAAACCCATAGTTTTCTCTCAACAATTCGGTTCCATGTCCTTGAATTCGACCCAATGAGACTTTCTTCATTTAATTTCACTAACTCCATTATTTTACAATTTGGTTACCTAAAAAAGTATCTTAAAATTGTCTTTGTAGAATATTTTTATTTTTTCCTTTGAAGAAATAATAGATCCGGAAGGACACTACCAACAGAGAAACGACAGCGTGCAGCAACAGAGCAGGTGAGAGGAGACCTCACAAGGCAGATCCTTTTACCATCATAGTTTACCTTCTTAGGAAATAAAAATTACGTGACAATTCATGTACATCAATTTAATGGGACGAAGCCAAAACCAACTTCTTGACAATTTTTTCATGTCACATCTTTCACGTCATCCAAACCCGAAATTTATTATACTATTAAAGTATAACCTATGTACATGGGCCACCATCTTAGCACACTTTAAATCTGGAGTAGTTATAAGAAATGTCTATTTTTTTTTTTTTTCATATCAATTTATTAAATCGCCTTTTTTTTTCCATCTCTTTAGTAAATTGATGTTATACTTAATTTTATTTTATTTTTCTAAATAGCCATTTTTAGAAGACCAATTTATATACAATATATAAATTTTCTGTTTGTAAATCTATCAATTTTTGTATATCAATATATCAATTTATATGAAGTATATTAATTTTGATACTCAAATAATTTTATAAAACTGATATATGTTAACATTTCTTAATAAACTCTGTCATTTCAATAGTGTTTGAAAACGGTCATTTCTTAAAAAGAACTGAAAATTCGGTTCTCAAATATTTTTATAAAACTGATATATGTCAACATTTTTTAATAAACTCGGTCATTTCAATACTGTTTGAAAAACGGCCATTTCGCAAAAAGAACAAAAAAATCGGCTATTTAGCTAAGGAGCTTACATAAGCTCCAAATTTAATGGCCCAACTAAGTACTTCCCAACCTCATAATTGGGCCTGAGTCGTATGGCCCATATTTATGTATGTATGGTAATATTTTGCTTTTTGACACCTGCGGTGAATTTTCAAATTCCAACTTCTCTAAATGAGTATTTACAAGCAATGGCATTTTTTTTAAACTTAAAAATCAATTTTAAAAATAGTCGTTTTTCTACACTTATTTAATAAATGACCGTTTTATAATTTTATTTTGATAAATGACCCTTTTTAGTTGATTCATTTTTTATGAAGTAAATCAATTTTTTACAAAGTAAATCAATTTTTATAAAAAAAATAAATCAATTTTCAAAGAATAAATCCGTATATTTTGATATACTAAATATGAAAACAGTCCTTCTTTAAAAAATTTTTAAAAATTCAGCCATTTTAACAATATTTGAAAAATGGCCATTTTGCAAACTATGATTCAAAATTCGGCCATTTACCTTAAAAGCCCAAATATTAACTACTATCGTTAGACCCGAAGATGATATTTTCATAGAAATTCTGGTAATAATCATGGCTTTAGTTTAGAAATTGAGTCAATTCATTTTTTGTTTTTAATTTTACTGTATGCAACGCATGCATATGTAGTGACAATGTATAAGGCATTAACTGTTTTCGGAAAAGGAGTATAAGGATTCACAATATGGAATTTTTTGTCATATTCTACTCGGAACTAGTTTAACAACTTTATTACTTTATAATATTCATATGAGACACTAAAATCAGACAAAAAATCGTATTCCAACATCCAAAATTATGAGAATGCATAAGAGCAAATAATCTAATTAATTAAGCGAAAGCCATATATAGATGAGGACGAATGATAATTTTTCTTGTTAGGGTTTTAAATTATGAAGTAAATTTTGTACTATTAGTTGTTCATGAAAATTAAGGTGTTGCTAACTATAGTCGTGTCTATAACATCATTGTCATCTGTACAATAGATCTCACGTGAATTTTATCACTGAGGCAACTAATATACACAACCCTAATTGCAATTACGAGTCTATGCATAGCAAATCTCTCCCGAAAAATTACATTAGAGGAACTTCTATGCATATCAAATCTCTCCAAAATAATTGATAATAGTTGAATTCGACCATGGGAAATCTGAATAGTACTTTGTACATTCATATCTGAAAACCCAGCTACACAAATAAATTTACGTATCCATCAATCACAATTCATACGTCAGTTCAAGGTAAGTAAATCTTGTTCCTTTTTTCTTTAAAAATTTTCCAAAATGATATCATTCAGTAATTTTTAAGTGTTCCTGTTATAATGACCAAGTACTGGAAAGAATTTCCATGAAAAAAATTTAAAAAAAAAAAAGAAAAAGGAAAGAAAGGTACTGTATAAGGCCCCAAAAGAAAGTACTAAACCTAGCAAATCAATCAGTACTTTCATTAACTATCAAAAAAATAAATCAGTACGTACTTTCATTAGGGTGACTTTCTAGGCACTTTCTACGTATTAACTTTTTAGAACATATAGTACTCCTTCAGAAATCTATAAATTATCCAAGGGTATGACAAATATGAAAATGCTCGATCGTAAATAATGTGTAACAGTTGTAAAATATTATTTCTAAGTTCTAACTAGTACTAAGGAGAGAGAAAAATAGAATGGACAAGTACTAAATTACCCAAAGATGAAAGAAAATAGAGAGAAAGGAGAGCTTTCATCTTTTAGAGTTTAGTACAGATCTAGAGGAATGAAAGAAGACAAAAATCTTCTTCACTTGTTTGGTAGAGTATATTGTAGAAGTGAAGGAAGAAAAGGTTTTATTTGTACAATTACCATTTTATTGTTAATTGTTGTTTCATAATATATGTCAAGAGTAATTATATGGAAATGTCAATCAAAGTCTACCAGCAGGGTGGATATTTTCATAAAGATTCTCCAATTTTGAGAAAGTAAAAAATAATTGGCTTAAACTAAGGGTTGGGACTCGTAGTCTCATATTTTCTATCCTAAAATTTTTTCTACTACCATTATATCCTAGATTAATCCATCTTATAATCTTCTAATTCCTCTTCTTAATACTTCCACCTCTCTCTCTTTCTCTCTACAGAAACACTATTAAGATTTCAACTCTAATCTCAACTTTTTTATTGGCTAGAATAATTTTTTATCATAAAATATAAAACTACTCACGCACTTGATATGAAAAATTTGGGATTATACTTGAGCCCTACAAGAATATTGATACTTCCAATCATTCAACATATTTTTTTTTACTAAGTTCAAGTTCAACTATAATTAGATTAGTCAAGTATACTATATACATGTTTCAACCAAAAATACAAAAAATGTTGATTTCAACATAATTTACATTTCCGGGAACTAAACGCATCGATCCTAGATAGTAAATAGACGCATTGGGACTTGGGAGAGCAAAATATGAGGCCCGAGGCCGTGAGGTCGTGGTCATGGTCCTACCATTGCCTGTAACTGGGACTAGCTAGCTTACTTTCTTTAGGGTCACTATCCTGGATAGCTCGCCGACCATTTGACTCTACAATACTATATTAATATATAACGAATATTTGATTATCATTTTCCTCTCCAAATCGACTTTTAACACGCGTTCTAAACACAACAAAATGCCGTGAAATCATCATACATGATAATGATCAAAATATTGTCAAAGAGTAAGATCATAACTAGGTCTTTAAAAATGGTTCCAATTCAAAAAATGTATATATATAAAACGTTTTATACTCAATAGTATTATACATATATATATATATAGAGAGAGAGAGAGAGACATGGAACCACATAATAATAGTGTGGCATGTAAGTGATCGATCTATGTTGGCGCCTTGACATCAATGGTGCTAAGTATATGGTCCAAAAGTTTGGTGTTTGAGACTTTGCAAAGATGGTGACCTCTTTAGATTGGGACAACTAACTCATGAACTGGCTTTGATGACGGCAAGTCTTAGAGGTGGTGGGGCTTTGTTGGATACTCTTTTTATGCATGTACAGCGGCTATATAGCTAGCTATATACATAGCCCGCGCGCTGGTCCAATAATACAACCTAATACACCATATGTAGCCAAAAATACAGCTTATTTGATACTGCTATTACCTTTAAGATTAAGGGGCCAAGTGGGGTTGTTTTGCAAATTGGGGTACGACTTGGGTATGCTAAGTCCCTTTTGTTATACTATTCACATTTTGGCCATTCAGCTTATTAATCCAAGCTAGCTGCTTCGGTGGTACTGGAAAATGCGGCCAAACTTCATAAATATTAAGTCGTTATGGATGAGAGAGAAATATATGAACATGCTCAATTATACTATATATTGATCAACAATTTAGTGTTTAATATAAGCACTATATATATTCGATGGTTTTAATTACTAGTACTACTAAAAATAGTCTGAAGTTAATAATCACTCACTTGTGACAATAAATCGATATGCAAGAATTCGTTTGGAAATATTAATAGGGACCCACATGGGTTAGAGACAAGACGAGAAATATATATAGCAGAAGGCTGAATAGGATCAAATAGTTCTATCATTAATGCTATCAATCTAGATACTCAGTATCTTTCTACATCAACATAAAAGTAAAATTGTCGCAAGCCCAAGTGTGTCAAAGTTTTTTTTTTCTTTTTTTTCTTTGAACGAAGATGAAGAATTTTATTTATTCAAAGTAATCTAACTGTTACTAGATATGAAACGAAACGCGGGCAACACTGAAAAAATTCGATCTCCAATAGAAGAAGTAACTAAAGTAGTTAGTACATGGGTACGTACGTAGCCAAACACACCACCTCCAACAATTGATAAACAATTGAAAAACACCAACAATTATTGATACAACAACGGATTCAACCAAACCAAAAAGTATATTCCAAAGCCAATTTAGGCATCCACTAATAGCTACCAAACATTCTCGAGTTTTGGCATAGAAACGGCCCTCAAGTATATTTTTACCGGCCCATTCATGATGACACCATGCTAGCTAGTCCCTTTAAAATCGTAAATCTACACATTCCCCAATGCATTCTGTAGATGCCAAATTCTACAATTGAATTTATTGGAGGATCCATGACCACTTGCAATCTTGCATCAGACAAAATAGGTTAGATTAATTTTTGGGTTNACCCCCAACAATCAGCCCCCCACTCCTCAGTGCGAGTTTACTCGGACTTGAGGAGTAGTTCAAGTCAAGCCTTCACTTCCTTTCGTAGTACTTTCCTTGCATTTTCTTGTTAGATAACAAATCAACATAAAGTAATTAAATTTGAAAATCAAACTTGTAAAAGATGAAACTGGGTTGTCATTATTTTTTATGGCTCCCGGAACTCATTTGGAACGGGGAGGAATTGGAGCTCTCGGAACTCATTTGGAACGGAGAGGAATTAGAGCTCTCGGCTATCTTCTACATACACCTTGCCAAGAGGATTTAAAAGCACTCATTGGAGAGGGCGGCTCCCAGAACTCATTGGGAACGGGGAGGAATTGGAGCTCTCGGCTAACTTCCACATACACCTTGCCAAGAGGATTTAAAAGCACTCATTAGAGAGGGCGGCTCCCGGAACTCATTGGGAACGGAGAGGAATTGGAGCTCTCGACAGTTATCGTTTTCCATGTCAAGAGGATTTAAAAGCACTCATTAGAGAGGGCGGCTCCCGGAACTCATTGGGAACGGGGAGGAATTGGAGCTCTCGACAGTTATCGTTCTCCGTGTCAAGAGGATTTCAAGGCACTCATTTAGAGAGGGCGGCTCCCAGAACTCATTGGGAACGGGGAGGAATTGGAGCTCTCGACAGTTATCGTTCTCCGTGTCGAGAGGATTTAAATGCACTCATCGGAGAGGGCTTTTTTGTTTTCTTTGGATCTCTGGACATTATATTATGTCTTATTGCTCTATGTCATAGTAGTATAATTTTGACTGAGATAAAATAGTAATAGAAAAATATACGAGGATGCATAACGTAATTATTAAAACACGATTAAATCAATCATATTAGTTACTTAAGCAATTCAAACGAGTCAAATAATCTATGAAGTCGTTTCAAGTAATCCAAAGAGTTCAAACACACTTGATAATCCTCAATTAATCAATGCAATCACGTTATACAATCCAAATCAATCAATTCAATTGCATTAATCAAATCACATTTCAAACTAATTAAATCCAATCAAGCAGACATGAAGCAAATCATTCCAATCAAAAATCAATGTATAGCCAAACAATCCATATAATTTAAGTCGATCAAATATCAAGCAAGTCAATCCAAACAAAATAACTCAATTCAAGCCAATAAACATCAAACAATTAAAATCAATCAATTTAATTACCCCAGACAATCCTCATATCAACCATGCACATTCAATCCGAGTCAATCAATTCAAAATCAATCATTCCGGACAATCCAAACAAGTCATCATAAAGCAATCATTCAAATAAAAATTATCACAAGACAAACAAGTCAAGCACTTCAAACTGATTAAATGTCAAACAAGTCACTAAATTCAAGCCAATCGATTCAAGCTACTCAAATAGCAAACAAATCACTCCAATCAAGCCAAATAATTCAAGTCAGCCAAACACCAAACAAGTTACTCCAATCAAACCAAAGAATTTAAGCTAATCAAATAGCGAACAATCCAATCAAAAAGTTTCACACTCCAAACAATTTCAAACACTCAAGTCAAAGAATTCATTCAATCATTTATTCAAATTAATTAATCCAGATAACCAAGCAATAAAGTCAAATATTTCAATCAAACCAAACAGACAAAACAAATAAAACTAAACACTTAAAACAGAACAATTCAACCAAAAGATTTTGTACTCCAAATAATTTTAAACGCTCAAACCATACAGTCGAATCAATCAAGAAAATTAAAATAGAATCAAATACTTCACCAAATCTAAACAATTCAAACAAAACAATTTAATCAAAACAAACCAATCCAATATATCAATCACGTTAATCCACCAAACTAATTATTTCAAGCACATAATGTAGATCCTTGAATCAAACAATTATAACATGTAACCTAAATTTATTTGATCAAATAATTATTGTCATTAGAATACTTATCTCCTTGAGAGTTTGACTAAACTTTAGGAAGTTGGCATCTAATTAAAACTAGAGATGCTTCCTGCAACATGAACAACTTTTGTTGTAATTTTTCAAAAAATTTCGAAATCATGTTACCTTTCCTTATTTTTTTCATTGCCATCCAGTCAGCCCCCCACTCCTTAGTGCGAGTTTACTCGGACTAGAGGAGTAAGGAATGATCCTAAATCACGTTCCAATAGAGTCTCCTACTAAATATACAAAGGTAACAAAGAACTCGAAAACACGATGTACGTTAATAGTTATTAGATATGATAATAGAAATAACACAAACATAAAAAGAAATATAAATAAAAATATAATTATACTAAATTTGCCTTATAAAATACATCTTCTAATACGGAAATAGAAATCAGATTAGTAAATAATAGTAATAATAAACAAACGCCAAACACAACTTGCCCAACGATGGAAACAAACACAGGTTGCCACCAGAGGTAAATGTTGATACATGTATTATATATATAAATATACATATATTACCAAAAATTACTAGAATCTTAAAAATAAGTGATTTAAAAATTTTTATGGTCACGTTTCTAGAAAAACCAAGTTAATTGCTCCGAATTTAAATAAAATAAAAATGAAAATAAAAAAGAATTGACATATTCTATATTCTAAATTCTAGAATATATTTATATAGACTATTTACAAATTTAATTCGATTATACATTGTATAAAAAGTTCTATACAATTCAAGTATATTAAATGCAATTATCTATAAAATAAGGAACTGTAGCAAATTGGTATATACGTACTGACGTACCTTTAGAGAGTTTACAACAAAAAGTGTCAATGAGAAGGATAATAAAATAAATAAACACTGGTTAACTATGCATATTAAGATAATTAATTAAATAGATAAGAGGCGTGAATTAAAACACAAAGGAAGTGATTAACAAAGCTTTTTTAAAAAAAAAGAAAATGGAAGGATAAAACTTTTATTTACGAAAATACATGCAAGCAGTAATATATTTAAGAAACATGGAAAAGTATATATGAATCTTTTTATTTTTTGGAAAAATATATATCAATTAATCATATAAGCTGATGGCTATTAAGTCAAGAGATAATACATATAGTTCACATCAAATAATATTCAAATCCAAATTCAAGAGAACAATTGCCAAAAACTAAAATACATATACAATTTAGCCAACTATTGCATAAATACGTATCTTTATAATTTAAACCAAAGTTTTCTTTTATTTTTTTTGAAAAGAATTTAAACCAAATTAAATGTGTGCAGTAGCTTATAATCAGACATGGAGCCAGGTCACGAATTTGCTTTAATAAAACGGCATGATTCATATATAACATAGGTTTGAGTGAATATCTCGTATAATAAATTAGTGCTCATCTCTAATTGCACAAAGATTTGCATATATATATATATATATATATATATATATATATATATATATATATATATATATATATATATCTATACATATATTACGAAATTAAATGAAAACAACTTCCACATAGTCAAAAGGAAAATAGACGCTTTCTCCATGTAACACATATTCCAACCGAAAAATTAAATATGAAAAATAGATAGAAGAAAAGTAATAAAACAATTACAAATTTCGTTGGCGGTGGACAATCAATAAACAAGTGATCAAGGCCCCACGGTGGGCGCCAAATTGTAGATGCCAAATTCTACAATTGAATTTATTGGAGGATCCATGACCACTTGCAATC
>JXTC01000016.1:310594-324967 GCA_002914845.1 Trema orientale | reverse complement strand
GCTAATATTTATTATCACTATTTATCTGTTTTGGGTTGATCCTATTCAAAGTCCCTGCATAGTAACCTAAATTTTGTACTAAATTTTTTTTTGGTCCTTCATTTTTAAAATGTCTCAGGTTTATATGATAAATGAATTATGTTTGTCTCAGTTTGACGAATGCATAAACGTTATTCAAATATCACGTTATTTTATCTTGAATTATTTTTTTTATTAGTTTTGATCCTTAGTTTATAATATGACTATTTAAACTCTCACTATAGACCAAAATTGAGGGGATTAAAATTGAAAGATAACATAATGTGACATTTAAAGATCTAGGTGTTAGATTTATTTATATGGCCTATGTGATTTTAATAAATCAATATTGTATGTATCAATATTAATTAAATAGTTTTGTAATATTAAGTGTATTTAAATTTCTATTGGTTAATGAACAGTTGTAACCCTTCAAAACAATGCAATTCTTATGAACAGACATATCTGATAGAAAATATGTCCTAAAGTATTTAAATAGAATCTGGTCCTCTCTCCAACCATTATTAGAAATATATGTATTCCATCATTAAACGTATTAATTAAGTATACAGGGTTAAGGAGAGAAACTCAGAATTCTGCATCAAAATTGTTTGGCAGTTTAAAGTATAATTGCAATAGATCCAGGTATGTCTATTGCCTATATTGTAATTGTGAATCATAAGTTTTAAGATCATTTGGGATTATTGATTGTATGCATATTAGGGTTTTGCATAATTAAGAAAAACTTACATGTGATATCCAAGCCCAGGTTTAAAAATTTGTGTTTTTCCATTACAGTAAATTGTTTTCTCACTTCGATTAAAAAAAAAAATCTAAATTCTTGGAGAAGATTTCATTATTTAAGTGTTTCTGCATTAGTGTTTAATTATGTATTGAATGCATATCTTCAGTAAATTTACGTCAAGATGTGATTTTCTTTTCTTTTGAAATTAAGTCTCTTTATGTTTTCTTTTACTGATAATGTATATGTATGAGCATCTGCAAATACAATGTATATATATGAGCATCTGCAAATACAATGTGAAATAGAGTTCCTATAATCATCAATAGATGCATTTTCACGTTATATATATATAATAACGGAAGAGAAAAATTAAGCAAAGAAACCATTATTACTAATCAAATATAGATGATGGTTATCCATTACTTCCTTTATGAATTTGTATGACATTAATGGATCTGATTTATCTAATTGATAATTCTTGTATATATTACGGTATCATGTGCATTCAATTTGCATAAATATTCGTTTATGCTTTAAAAGATAAACAATGAAAATACATATATTTATATTCTTATCTGATTACATTTATGAATAACTAAATTATGGTTATAGTTGCAGTTATGAATTTTGCTTTACGTTTCTAATGCTTTAAACGATATGATAATGAATTATAGATGGATAATCTAAAATACATCTAAACATTAATACATTTAATCCTAAAAATTTTCCGCATCACGGATTTTATTTTCTATGGATTTATTTGTAATTTCTATATATTTTTTAATTATGTGATTAATTATATTAGCAAATTACTATTGGTATAATTGCAAAATTATTCAGTCTGAATTCTATATTATGTTTGTTTGTTAGTTACCAAAGTAGCCAAACTAGAAGGTTACATTACTATCAAATTGAATAATTTTTTCAACACTCTTTTAGATACTTATAATTAAATGTCTAAATTTTAGACATAACGAGTTTTTTAGCCCGCACGTTTACTGCGGATTACATACGGAGTATAATAATTTCGTAATATAATAATTATTATATATAATAAGATGTTGTTTAGAATATTACAAAATATTTATATCCTGAAGTAGGTTGGTAATTCACTTCACAGCTTTTGCTTTCTTTTCTTTTGTTGCTCCTCTTCACTACAATTAGAGGGGAAAAATTAGAATAGAAAAAAGAATTTGATTAAATTAGTTTTTTTAAGGTGAAACGATGAAGTTTTGTTGTTAGGGTATGTGGTATTTGTTTTTGGTTATAATCAAATTAATTACCTGATTAATTGCCGCTTCCTTGACACTTCTGTTGATGTTGTTTCTGATCTGAAATACAAATATGTATATATATATTATTTGAATGATGGATCATGTATTATATATTTTTTCAAATTAAGAATAATCGGATAGTAGCATTTTACCTTTTTGTAATTTTTTTTGGATAAGGCGTTTTTGGATCAAGTGGTATGGCTGGCATTACTTCTGTTTCTGCAATGGTTGGTGGTGCTGGAAGTGACAATGCGATGGATTCATCGTCATCAAATATCTTTGACACGATTGTGTCAATTAAAGCTCCCCTAGTTCTGAAATAAACTTAGAATATTCTTGTTTGTCCGTATAGTTGCTCGATTATTGGTGGCAATACTGTTGGATCAGTATAGCCTTCTTGTATTGTTAATACCGAGCATGGTTTTTTTATTAGAACTTGGGCAGTTTTTCCAAATATTGTGATGACGCTAAGTCCTGTTTCATCTTAGATTCTGGTATTTAATTTATACCTATTGAAGCAATGATGTGACAGAAGAATTTAGTGTAAAGAATTAGTAGAAATATTTTAACTAATGATCGGTATTCTAAAGTATTGTTTTCTTTTATATATATATAAGTAAATTAATTAAAGGAATATTTATATAAACCATTTGATTATATGTTGTATCATGGAGTTGGTATTGATGTCAGATGACCGTGTTTGTCACACCACCATCCACTTCCTGCTTCACAGACTTGTCTTGAACACTGATGACAGGAATTGTTATACCAACCTTGGTGCGTTTCAAATTTAAATCTTGACGCCTTTACTGTGAATTTGATTCCCTGAAGGTAAAAAAATTTGATATTAGCTTAAGTTATAATCTGGAATGATTTTTTTATTTATGTTATTGTATTCATGTTAACCAGTTAGCTCAGTTGATCTAGTTCGTTTAGTTCTGGAATTATTTTTCTATTTTGTAATATTTCCTGCTCTACCTTCACGGACTTGTCTTGAACACTGATGACAGGAATTGTAATACCAACCTCGGTGCGTTTCAAATTTAAATCTTGACGCCTTTACTGTGAATTTGATTTCCTGAAGGTAAAAAAATTTGATATTAGTTTAAGTTATAATCTGGAATGACTTTTTTATTTATATTATTGTATTCATGTTAACCAGTTGGCTCAGTTGATCTAGTTCGTTTAGTTCTGTAATTATTTTTCTATTCTGCAATTTTTCCTGCTCTGGCGGTTGTTTCTCTCTTGGGATGGGAGCTGGGAGGAATTCGATATGTTGCGTTGTGTATTGAAACCTGAATAATAAATTAATAAAAAAATGATCAATATTTAATTAAGATAAATGGAATTATTTTTTTCTTTTTGAGAAAAAGAAGTATAAAAGATAATTATTACCTTGTTTTTAATGCATTAGCTTCTGGTATGTCTATGTTCATATAATATATTGTTGCACTTGTACTCGCAACATATATGTTTTCTGGTCGATATCAAAGTTTATATTAGTTAATATATAATTTAAGATAATGTATTTGTTTGATGTGAAGATAAAATATAATTATTGGTTACCTAGATATTGTTTTACTGTCATAGATATAAAAATAGTTATGACTGGTTCCTCGATAGTATTTACAATATCTGCATTAAATTTTTTTGCTGTTTCGCCCCACAAAGTGATTTGAAGTTTTTCACTCCTGCAGTTTAAGAAAAAATAGCGTTAAATTAAGGTTGAAATTATCTTTTTTTTAATATGTTAATCTTAGTGATAAATGAATTAATTACCTAATGTTTTGTATTATCAACGTCCGTCTCAGCGTCATTTTTCCTTTAACCTTTGTTTTTTCTAGATCTTGTATTTCTATTAACATCCTTATAACATCTGTTATTTAAAAAAAAAAAAAAAAAGAGAGAGGAGAAAAAGGATTAATATAAAAATACTTAGATAATTGTTGGTAAGTACTAATTAGGGAATAATATTATAATTACTAATACCTGATAAGATGTCATGAATATCTGTTCTAGCAAGTAGCTGGTTAAAATCTATGAAGTAGAATTTATGCATTAGAATGTTCATTATTAAGGTTGTTATTAGAGTAAAGGATGTTGCTCTGGCAAACTGAAGCATTGTAGTATGGGGGACGACTTTATATCTTGGTCTATTCGGCGCGACATTGAAATTGCTGATTCGGTATACTTGCCCTTCAGTTATTTGTTGTAAAATATGATCTGCATCTCGAGCTTTAATTGTTCCGTGGATTGCGTCGTACTGTATTTTATACAAAGAGTGTTTGATTATTACATGATATTGTATAATATCAAATATTAACGGATATACGTATTAATTATAATAAATTGTAATGCGGTATGACATAAAGCAATCTAACGCTATTTTTTTTACCTCATGATCAACTAAGATACAATCCAGACTTATTAGACGCCCGGTTGTATAATCGTTGTTGTGCCAGAGTCTGATGATGCGAGCTTCAATTGCTCCGTAGACTTCATTAGGCTTGAGAGATCGTATAAGTGTTGTCATTTTTGATTTAGCTGCAAAAGGGCAAAAACATTAATAACATGAAAATTGTATATAAAATGTTAAGAAATGCATATATAAATTTATATTAGGACGGCATTTTTATAATATCTAATTTATAAGATGATTTTTATACTTACTTAATGTTATGCAAAATTTCTTTATAAACTATATTTTTGACATGAGTTGGATATTTATTAATGCATTCATTTATCAATATATATAGTCCTTTAGGAGTTGTTACTCGTAATAAAGCTTCATATAATTGACTATGTGTAAATATTTCATCCTCTAAATAGATACCTACTTTGTTTAATGATTGTCCTTGGCTTTTGTTTATTGTCATTGCATAGCAAGTTTTTACAGGGAATTGTCACCTTTTTAGGGTGAATGGCCATCTGGATTCATTAACAATCATTTCTATTCTTGGAATATATACTTTTTCATTTTTATTATCTGAATTTATAATCTAGCCTTCTATAATTCTATTTGTTAATTGTGTGATGATAAGCCTTGTTCCGTTACATAATCCTATTGATTGATTCAAATTTCGTAATAACATTATTGGAATTCCGACTTTAAGACTTAATTCATGCAGCGTTATGCTGTTAAAATTTAAACTATTTAAAAATTCTTGAGGATATAATAAATTAAGTTCATCAATATTTTCAGTTGAAGCTATTAGTGTATCATAATTGTAATAAATTTTTAGTTCGTCTGGTATTAATGATAATATATATTTGTTTATATCATCAGCTATACTATTCTTTGGAGTTATTATTGCTCTATGTCGTATGTAGTCGATATTATTAAAATTTTTTTCAAAATCATCGTATATTAATTCTGAAATTTTTTCAATTGGATTTGCTTCGTATTATATTATATATTTTTTGGGTATTTTAATCCATGTTACATCTTCATTTTCTGGATCTTTTATTCCTTTTGCAGTACCATTTCCAACATTTAATATCCATTTTGAAAAGTCTGAAATTTCTTTTTTTTTCTTGCTCTGTTGTATTAGGAATTTTTAATCTCATATTTTCTGTTAGGGAGAATAATTTAAAATATGGCCATAGATAAGAATTATTTATGCTTGCATTTATTATGTCTTCTTTTGTTCTACCAGGTATAACAGGTAAGATTTGCCTAAAATCACCTCCTAATATAATTATCATTCCACCAAAAGGTTGGTCAAAATTATCCTTTAAATTTTGTAGTGTTTTGTCTAAAGCTTCGAAACAATGTTTATTATTCATTGTTGCTTCATCCCATAATATTAATGATATTTTTTCGATTAATTTTGCTAATTGGGTTCCTTTTTTGATGTGGCAAGTGGAAGATTTATCTGTTGTTAAGGGTATTCGAAATCTTGAATGCGCAGTTCTACCTTTAGGTAATAATAATGGGGCTATTCCAGATAATGCAACAGCTAAAACGATTTCATTTTTTGATCTAATTTTTGTAATAATTGCATTCCATAAATAAGTTTTTCCAGTGCCTCCGTGCTCATAAATAAAGAATAAATCTTGTTTTTTATTGTTCAATGACTCTATAATTTGTTCATAGATATACCGCTGTTCATTATTTAAGTTTTTTTCTAAAATTGTGTTTTCTTCTTTTAATTTATTAATGTCGTAGTCTAATTCTTCTTACAAGAGTTTGTTGTTTAAATCGTCAATTAATGTTCCACTTGGTAGGGGTAAATTAAAATTTGTTAAAGTTGATGAATTTGAATTTAATTGCGTTTCTAATTCATGTAAGACATAGTTGTATAATTCGTTTCCAGGTATTTGAAAGTTTGGATTATTGAATAAGGTTTTGATTCTACGTAGAATGTCTTCTGTCATAAGTTTCCAGTGATTTTCTAATAATGTTGTTGGATTATTTACATACAAAATAATAAAATTATGGTAAATAATTGTCGCAATTGATGTGACGTTGACCAAAATGAGGCTTCTAAGATTGATTCATTCCATTCTCTGTCATCTCCTAATAGACCTAATGCATTGCATTCTGCTTGATATGTTGGGTATGTTATACCATTAACAGTTCTTATAAATTCGAAACTTGTTGCTCCTTTGTGATGATTTAATAATAATTTTAGATAATACAATTCTCCGAAACTTGGATGGACATGAAAAGTTCGTCCAATTGAATATCCTGATTTTCTAGGAGTCCAAATTTTATCTTTATTATTCCATACCCATTTAGTGGGGAATTGTACATAGGAAAGTTGTCTAGCTTCTATATTAATTCTATTAATTTCCATCCATTCTATTAAAGTTGTTTTCTAGATTCCTGGTTGTCTAATTATGTTATCCAGACCCTGGTTGCAATGAAATGTTATGTTTTGCATATGTTCTAAATGAATTGTTAATCTTTGTATTGCTGGATTTCTGTGATGTATGGGATATTCATATAATCTCCACATAGCTTCATATGGTGTTATATACTGGCAGTTAATATAGTTTTTTATTTCATCTATTTCTTTATAAATAGTTTGTCCAGACTGTTCCATACATATGTTATCTTCTATTACTGCTCTTATTCTATCTGGACCTTTTGTTAAATACTTAAATAAATATTTTATTAACATAGACTATGAACATATTTCGATATTTATGTGGGCGTGAAATTTTAAGTATAAATCTTTGTTATAAGGGACTACAAATGTGTTGTCTAATTTAATATTTTCTTTTTGCACATAAAAAATTGTATTTCTAGGTTTGTAATTGACAAATCCGTTTTCTTCGATTGTTGTTTCATTTTTAAATTGCTTAGGAAATTTTTTACAACAAACTGAGTTTTTCATACATGGAGCATTTGTTTTGGCAGTGCCGCATGGTCCATGTATCATGAATTCTGCTATAATGCTATATTCTTGTGGGTTTTTTCGGGATCAGGTATTTCGGCTGAGATAAATTTATCTATTTGTGATGGTTCAGATAATTTTTCATTTGGGCATAACCAAAATAAGAAATGACAATGAGGAAGACTGCGCTTTTGAAATTCAATCACATATAGATCTATACAGGAGAAGCAATATTAAAAAAAAAAGAGAAGGCGTTAGTTTTATTTATCAATAGAAATTAAAATTTTTACTTGTGTATTTTATTTTATTAGGTAAAGGAATGTTGCTATACCTGCGACAACTGTTCCGAAAATTTTATTAGTTTTAACAGCGGATAAAACTTGGTTTAATTTCATTTTAAAAGTCCTTGTAATTATGTCTGGTCTATCTTCGGGTCTTTGATCGGGAATTTTGTTTAGGGCACGTGTAATCTCAGGCCATTTAGGATTGCATGTGAATGTTATGAATAAGTCAGAATTTCCATATTATCTATATATTGTCATTGCATCTTGATAATTTTGAATTATGTATCTAGGGCTTCCTGTGTGGCTAGATGGGAGAATAATTCTTTTACCAACTGCTCTAGCATTTGTATCTCCTCTTGTAATAGCGTCTTGGATGCCTCGATAAATTTCAGATCTTAAATTGTTTTGATTTTTTCTGACATAATCTAATCGATCTTCTTCAACAGAAGTATATGCATCAACTACGTATTGTTGGAAAAGTCTCCCACTCTTAAATAAGATAATGTTTTCATTTTCACGTTGTTGCAATTGATAGTAGTAGAATACTCTCATAGATATTCTATTTGTTGAAGGTCGCTTTCCTGGTCTATCTATATTCCAATTTAAATCAATTCTATAACCATCTTCTCCTATGGAAATAGAAGAGGGTATTGTAGGGCCATATAAGATGGATGTAATTTTATAATTCTTTGTAGGTTCTCTATTTTATCTTGAATTATAATGTCTTCTCCTTCTTCTATTCACCAATATCTCCAACAATTAAACCTCTAATATCATTTGAAGTGGGTAACTCATATTGATTGTTATCTGTAGGACATCGCCCTATTAATCTCAGTATCATGGATGGAATTTCATTTTCATTGTATCTATCTTTAACCATACGGAAAAGTTTTACTAAGTTATTGTTTTCATCAAGTACTTTTATTAAGTTTTCAATAATTAATTTCGTCATCTCTTTTGTTGCATCATCAAATGAAAATGTTGACATTCGGTTTTCAATTTCATTTTCTGTGTCGTATATATATAATTGGAAAAATCTCGAACGATTATTGCTTATTGGCAATAACAATCCCATAAGGTGATGTATTTGGCCACTAATTTTAAAGATATATGGGCCGTCTGAATTTCTTGTGTTTTGTTCTACGTTTGTTTCAAATGATGTGAAGGCAAAGTTAAAGGCTCTAATAGTTTTTCGGAACTGTATACTTAAAGGCCCCCCATAATAATCAAGTAATTGACTTAGTATAGGAGGTGGATTTTTTCTTGAAGGAAGTTTTATTTTTCCGTTTTTACAATATAAATTATATTTTGGTGGATAAGTCTTTTTAACAGACTCCTTGAACCAAAAGGATGCACCACAATATTCACAAACACAGAAGCAATCTCTAAGATCGTGATATTTGTTGATATCACCTGTAATATGGTATTGAATAAGAGTCAAAAGCGAGAAATTATATAGGTAGTTAAATCTATAGTGATAAAAGTGTTTTTTTCATCTATTTTTATGTGAAGGTGTAAAAGAATTACTCGATATGCTAGAGTTACTTGGTACGGGCATCTCGGTTGAATGGAATGAATTTCTTTCGCAACTTGTAAAAGTTGATATTGAAATAGGCCTTGATCGATAAGTATTCTCTGGAATGATATTTGACTCCTCACACCGATGACATAAGCTATTATCATGGCTGAATTCGGAGTCTTCACTTAAAAGGCCATGGTAACGTCGCTTACGCTAATGTTTTGAAGATGAAATATTTGTCGACATTATTCTATTATTTATCTAACATAGAAAGTAAAAGAAAATATAATTATGTTCATATTTGCTTTTTTTGTAAGTTTATTAAATATTATAGTGATAATATTCTTATATAAATTAATTTGATTTTTTCCTATTTTTCTTTTTCACTGTTTATGTTTCCTATCATATTGATTTATTTGTATTATACTAATTTCACTTTAGATCATTATTTTTTAGTATTATTATTATACTGAAATATTTAAATTACTTATAGGGTCTTTGTTGATGAATTTTTGAAATTGTGTTTATGCACTATGCTTTATTTATAATTATTGACTTTTTTAGTTGTTATTTTTTCTGCATTATTATTGTTATATTATCCATATATTAACAGTTTTTTTGATATTATATAAATATTTTCTATTTTTTGTCATGATTTAAATTATTTGAGTTTATTATTATTTTTTATAATTGTATTATTATCTAAGTTTTCATATGTATAAGAGCTATTTTTTCCCTTATCCACTCTTTTTTACAGGAATTAAATTATGAGGGGAAAATATATTTCTCTTTTTTTTTATAAAATATATTTCTCTTTTTTTTTTATATATAAAAAAAGGATACTTTAAGAGTATTTATCTTTATTTTATATATATTGGTTATAATTATTTATCAGTGGATAATATAAGTTTAATTTTTTATTTTAGTTATATATTCTATATATATTATTTGATTAATTATATTATTTAATTATATAATTGATTTAATATATTAGTTTTATACGTATTTTGTTTTTTGATGCTCTTTTGGCGATTAAGTAAATAGATACCTTTTTCTTTTTATTTCTATTTTCTATCGTTAATTGTGACATATGTTTATTTTTTTTCTTTTTTTTTAATTTTAAGATAAGTAAGTATATACATTCTTCCTTTTTGTTTTTCGGCAATTAATTATTGTCGTACCTTTTTTTTTGACATAATAACTTTATGTTTTAATTATGTATTTTATATATGTTTTAATTTCTATAGGTTTTTTTTATCAGTATATTATTTATATCGGGGAAGTTTTCTTTTTCTTTTTTTATCTTAAATTGTGCTATTCCATTCTTTTTTTAAGTTTGTATGGTAGTCTTCTACAATCATAATATTTGCAATAAGGATATTATCAAATCTGTTTGTGCTTTTTCTTATTAATCTATTGAGAAGTCAGTTTCTTACCGGATTTGATAAATGCATTTATATAAAATTTAATTACCCACCATTTATTCTACCTTCCCTCTCTTTTTCTAAGGTTTATATTAATATTCCGGCTAATAGACTTTGTACAATGGATGCTACTTTCATATTTGAATATATTTAGAATCAACTCAGTAACAATCGCTAATGCATAGTATGTGAATTATCAAAATCAAATGTTAGGCACGATATTTTAGTTACATACAAAATGATGGTCCTTGAATTCAAATATATAAAATGGAAATTCTTCAATCCAGACAAATATTAAACTATATACATATAACATAATGTAATAGATAACAAAAATAAAATTTTTTTAATAATTTTACAACGAAATAAATTATAATCTGTCTTTCTTCTTTCTTCATTTTCCTCCATAACAAAACCTCTGTACTTTTTTTTTGTCAATGAAAGGAGCAAAAATTCTTCACCTATTAAATATCACTGATTGTTGATTTCTATTATAACAATAAAATATATAGAGAAAAATGGGTTTAGTTTAAATGGTTACAACAATATTTACCATGGATGGTTACAATGGTTTAAGTCGTTAGATCTAATATCCTACGGTGGTGATTAGTTTGGTAGTTGGCCAAAAAAATTTAGTGCTATTTATTACCATCAAAAAAATTTAATGCTATCACTACTTTTTTTAGTATCCATTCATGGTCACAAAAGAATTGTAACCATTGAGAAGTCCTTCAGAGATAAATATATGTAAGTATGTAAATATACATAGAACTTGGCTCAGACATATGAAGGTATTATCAATATATGGCAAATTTATGTGACAATGTATTTCCAAACATTTATCTAACTACCTGAGAAACTATTTTTTGAGCGGATAAAACGAACATTTCTAGCAAGTTGATAAATACATGTAACATTATCAATATATATAAAAACTTGCCATATACATTATATTATTCAGATAACAAAATTGGAATCATAGGAGTATTATGTAAGACTGCTTAAAAACTACCAGATAAATAAAGGCAGTCAAAAGCAAGAATCTATGAAAAGCAAGACCAATGTAAGAGAAGGGGATTTGGTAGGAAAAGGGAAAATAATTTTAAAGAAGGAAATTGAAATAAGCCATTGAATGAGCGAAAAAGTGAACCTAATTACAGGGCTAAAACATATATCTTGGCTAAGTCGTAAATAAACAAAGTAAAAAGACAAAATAGTCACAGATGCAGATTTTTGGAAAAAAGATCACTGTTAGAGAAAGGTAAGAAATGGGAGAACAATGACCCTATTTGGCAAACTAAACAAAAAAACCTGAAATGATAAAAAGACTAAGAGAAATAGTTGGACGAAAACCTTCATGAAAGACTATTCTAGCAAAAGTAAGAAACGACCAGATTGAAAAGGTCAAATAGCCAGGCTCACATACTAATCAGAAAGAGTTCTAGAGACCAAAAAGAAATCATACATTGATAACACACAAAGTGGTGTATCTACACCTACCCTATCCAAATGTAGCAAAAAACTCCCCAAACAACCACTCGCATTGACGGTTTTAAGGGTTAAACCATCAAAGTACGACACTAAAAAAAAAAAGAAGGGATATTATATTGGCCAAAAAATGCCCCAGACAATAATACTCATCAACACTTCAACAGCCGAATCATCAGAATACAGTATAAAAAAATTAAAATAAAAGAAGCAACGAAACAGATTTTTGAAAGAAGGAGCACTATACCCGCTTAAAATTACGAAAACAAATCCTAAGATTTAGCAAACAACAATAACAACCAATATTTGTAGCAATTTCTGAGCAGTCAACATATTAGTCCAAGAGTCATCATCGCCAAGTCTATAAGGAATCATAAAATACAATCCTAAAAGACTAAAACAAGAGTTAGCAACAAAGGAATTTTTTTTCAAAGCAAGAGTACTATACCTACTTAAAATTACTAAAACAAATCCTAAGATTCAGCGAACAACAATAACAACCAATATTTATAGCAATTTCTGAGCAGTCAACATATTACCCCAGGAGTCATCATCGCCAAATCTATAAGGAATCATAAAATACAATCCTAAAAGACTAAAACAGAAGTTAGTAAAAAAGAAAAAAAGGAGGAAATAAAGGCTCAGGAGAAAGCAGTTTAGAGAAGAGGCAAGAATTAGAAGAAATAGAAACTGGTTCAAGAATTCAAGAGAAGAACAAAGAGAAAAATGATATCACGTATAAAAGGATTAATAGAAGCTACTCAAAATGGAAAATCTAGACTAGGTTGGCGCAACGACTCACCAAAAGGAAAGGGGACAAATAGAATTAGAAAAGAGAAAAGAAAGAGAAACAAAGAAGGTTAATCTAAGGGCTCAACAGAAGCATAAACAGAAAAAAATGATATCAAGTGTAAAAGTATTTTCAAGAATATAGAAATATCATATAGTCCCTACTTTAAGAAATAGTATCCCATAATATCATATAGAAGCACTAAAAAGAATATAAAAGCATCCGATAATATATATTATACAAACAAAGACATATGTATTTAAACAGTGTATGGTAATTAATAAGGTAATCAAAGCTAACAGAACTAACAACCAGCAGGTTAATTTTATAGAACAATTTAATGATACATAGAATTCAATATCACAATAAAAAGTAAACATTTTAACAGTATATAAAAAGAACACAGGATGAATATTAATGAACAACAAAATAAAATACAACCATAACTGAAACAACAGTAAAAAAAAAAAAAAAAAACAAACAAACACAGAACAGGATATAATAAATGTCTGTAATACCTGAGTTGGTCTCAGAAAGAAGCTTCTCAAACTAAGTCCAAAAAGGCAGCAGTTATATAAAGAGCAGATCAAGGATTAAGACTATAGTAAATGCAGTATAGAAGGAGAGCAGTAAACTTAGTAAACTCAAAGAATTCCGGATAAGGACTAAAGCAGAGATGGGTTAAATGTAAACAGCATAGTAAATACTCTTAGTATTTATAATCAAGTAGCAGTTAATAAAGCAGTAACCAAGATAAGGATTAAAAAGGATGGGAGAAAGGACACATGGGAATATCTAAAATAAACACGTAATAAAACTAAATATACTGACTTCAGAACCTTATTTTTTATTTTTCTTTACTCGCCTACTTTTTCTTTTTCTTTTTTAATCTGAATAATAGTAAAATATCAAAAAAACTTTAAATGCATTTCTGTAAAAAAAAGTCTGGAACCATAAATGCAAATTGGACAGATCAACAAAGTCATTATGAAGACCAAAAAAAATCTCAAAGGAATAATAAATATCAAACAGAAACAATTGCAATTTTTTTTTACTATTTTACTTTTTTTTTAATCTAAATGATACCAAAATATCGGAAGAACATTAAATGTATTTCTGTAAACAAGTCTGGAACTATAAATATAAATTAGGCAAATCATCAAAAGCTTTATCAACACCGAAACATCTAGAGAAAAAGATAATTATTGAACAAAAAAATTTGAAAAAACTAACAGATTATTTCCACAATAATCAAAGTAATATATATAAACAAATAATAATAATTTTTTCAATTTTTACTTTTCCCCCCTCAATCCAAATAATAAAACGAAATCAGAAGATTATTTACCAAATTTCATAAACAGTACTAAAATTATAAATGCAATGAGCAGCACATTAATAACAAATACAGTAGTGATGATTGATATACAAAAAATCTGAAATAGGTACATGAACATAAAAGCCAAAAAAAAAAAAAAAAATTCGAGAA
>JXTC01000016.1:220632-310585 GCA_002914845.1 Trema orientale | reverse complement strand
AAAAAAAAAAAAAAAAAGGATCCATCTTTTGTGCCCATGGAAAGAAGAGGCTCACATAAATAGTGATTTAAAGCAAAAATAAAATCACACAAAGAAAATATTATAAAAAAATAAAATTTCCAGACCGAGAGATACCAGATAGAGAGAGTGGATCACCACGCCGACAACAACATCTAGAAGAGCAAAGATGCAAAAGAGTTTAGAGACAACCGGATCTACATCAACAAACTAACAATCAAACTATAACTAATAAAATAAAAACAATAATAAAATAAAAACCAAAAAGCCCCAAATCGACAAAGACTAAGAAGAATCATCACCAAGAGGAAAAAGATGAACATAAGACTTAAGAAATCAAAGAACAAATCTAATACAAAGAAACAAAAAAAAGATGAAATCATCAGATTGAGAGAGAAGATAAAGAGATCAATGAAGAAGAGAGAGAAGAGAAAAGGTAAAGTGTTATCAGGCGGAGTATCCCAAGGCAAAACATAAAACACAATACATGGTTAAATGCCCAAAACACCACAACCAAGGCTTCCCACGCGATATTTTATAAAGGGCAAAACTGTAAAACCAATGTCTTAACCTGGAAAAGAAACCCACGGTTAAAGAAAAATTGGAGCGGTTCAGAAAAAGAATTGGAGAAATTACTGTTCTTTCTACAGTAAAAGTAGAATGTATGAACAGTTGTTTTTTCCTCAGCTTTAGTATATATAAATAATGTCATTGAGTGAGTTGTTGAAATTTATTATTTATAAGATATTTCAGGATAACCCAAAGGTAGATCATTTATTTTTATAAGTAATAAATCTAATGTGATAATTATCACGCCTTATTAGATATATTTTTTATCCAAAGATAGCAAATATATTTAAATAAGATGTATAATTATCAAATAAGTGATTTTATTATTTACATTATTTTAGTTGTTCATAGTATATTAGAGTATCTCCCAAAAGAGAGCTTTAATATACAACTGATTGTTTTCTTTGTTCGAATCTGTTTTATGTTTCATAGATCAAGGCATTGCTGTTAGAAATTTTTTTATCATATTTGCAGTATTTGTTCCTGTTTCACTGCATTCGCATGTTTCATCTATTTCTTTGTTTAATGGGTTGAATTTCTCTGATTGGCATGAGTAAGTCCAATTCCACTTAGGTGTTTTGGATCTTGATTTAGCACTTCAAATTGAGAAACCTACTGCTATTACAGCTATAAGCAGTGATAAGGAAAAGACTACCCATAAACTTTGGGAAAAATAAAACAGATTAAGCTTAATATTTATGTGAATGACAGTAGCAAATAACATTAAGTCTACTCTTCCAAAAACTGATAGTACTAAGGAATTTATGAAATTTGTGAAAGAGGGGTCCCAAACTGTTGATAAGTCACTTGCTGGGACATTAATGGGTAACTTAACTACTATGAAATATGATAGTTCTCATACTATGCATGAAAATGTCCTTAGCAGCAATGCTAAAGAATTTAGGAATGAATATGAATGAGCATTTTTTAGTATAGTTCATATTGAATTCCTTGCCTCCTGAGCAATATAGGCCTTTTCAAATGAACTACAACACTATTAAGGACAAGTAGAATGTTAATGAATTGGCCAGTATACTTGTACAAGAAGTGACAAGGCGGAAGAATCAAAAGACTCATTCCATTAATCTTATTACTCATCAAGGAGCTAAAAAGAAATCTAAATAGAAGTCTAGAAAAGGTATGAACTAAGGTTTACACAAGCCGAATGAATCTTGTAAGATTTCTCAAATCCATAATAAGGAATGCAAGAATGATAAGTATCATTTCTACAAGAAAATTGAACATTATCAGAATGATTGCCTGAAACGCAAGGCTTAGTTCGAAAAGAAAAGTAAGCCTTGTACTTTCGTATATTTCGAATCAAACTTAATTGAAATTCCTTATAATACTTGGTTGATTGATTCTGGCACAACTACTCATGTTTCCAATACGATACAAGGATTCCTTTCAATTCAAACCATAAAGCCAAATGAACACTTTGTTTTCATGGGGAATCGAAACAAAGCTCTAGTTGAATGTATTGGAACTTATCTTCTAATTTTAGATATCGAGCATCATTTAGATTTATTTCAAACCCATTATGTACCTATACCCATTATGTACCTATATTATCCTGCAATTTAGTTTCTTTACTTAAGTTAGATACAGTGTGATTTTCTTTTAAAATTGGTCGTGGATATTTTAGTTTATATAAGAATAAGAACCTTATTAGTTCTGGAATCTTGTGTGGTAGTCTATATAAGCTTAAAATTGATAATCTTTTTGTTGAGACCTTGTTAACTTTGCATCATAATGTTGGAACTAAACGGAGTTTAGTTGACGAACATTCTGCTTACTTATGACATAAATGTTTGGGTCATACATCCAAAGAAAGAATAACAAGATTAGTAAAGAATGGAACCCTACCAAATTTTAATTTTACTGATCTTGGTGTGTGTATTGATTGTATAAAAAGAAAACAAATCAAACACGCAAAGAAAGGAGCCACAAGAAGTACATAGCTTCTTGAAATTATATACACTGATATATGTGGACCTTTTGATGTTCCATCTTTTGGTGGAGAAAAGTATTTTATCACCTGTTACATTTATCTATTGAATGAAAAATCTCAAGCAGCGGACACCCTTGAGGTGTATATTAAAGAAGTTGAGAGACAATTAGATAAAAAGGTGAAAATCATAAGATCAGACAGAGGTGGTGAATATTATAGAAAGTATAATAAATCGGGACAATGTCCAGGTCCATTTGCTAAATTTCTTGAAAAACATGGCATATGTGCTTAATACACTATGCCAGGAAAGCCAGAACTAAATGGTGTAGCAGAAAGGCGTAATCATACATTTATAGACATGGTTAGAAATATGCTTAGTTATTCTTCTTTACCCTTATCATTGTGAATGCATGCTTTAAAAACTGCTATGTATATATTAAACAGGGTTCCTAGTAAGGTAGTTCCAAGACTCCTTTTGAATTATGGATAGGAAGGAAACCTAGTTTAAGGCATCTACATATTTGGGGTTGTCTGGTGGAAGTAAGAATTTATAATCCACGTGAAAAGAAATTGGATTTCAGAACGACTAGTGGATTTTTCATTGGTTATCCTAAAAAATTCAAAAGGTATAGGTCTCTTTTGTCCTAATCATAGTCCAAGAATTGTAGAAACTGGAAATGTAAGGTTCATTGAAAATGGTGAAGTCAGTGGGAGTGGAGAACCACGCAACATGATTATTTAAGAAGTTAGGGTGCAAGTTCCTATACCTTTAACTTATAAAAATGTTGTTCTTACTATTCTCAAACAATTTGACAAATTCAAGAATAACAAATCAATGTAGAAACTCCCCATAATGAAACTATCACTAATGAATTTATAGTAGATGAGTCACAAGGAATAACATTAAGAAAATCTCAACGAAATAGAAAGTATACTATTCCTAATGACTATATAGTTTATTTACAAGAGTTAGAAATTGATTTAGGGATTGACAATGATCCAGTTTCGTTTTCATAAGTCGTAAAAAGTATTGATTCTATTAAGTAAATTGATGCTATGAAAGATGAAATGAAATCTATGGATCAAAATCAAGTTTGGGATCTCATTGAGTTGCCTGAAGGTTGTAAGAAAGTCAGGTGTAAATAGGTCTTTAAGACTAAGCACGACTCTAATGGCAACATTAAACGATATAAAACCAGATTAGTAGCTAAAGGTTTTACTCAGAAGGAAGGCATTGTCTATAGGGAGACATTTTTATCTGTCTCTAAGAAAGATTCTTTTAGAATCATCATGACATTAGTAGCTTATTTTGATTTAGAGTTATATCAAATAGATGTGAAAACTGCCTTTTTTAATAGAAATTTAGAAGAGAAAGTTTATATGGATCAACCCAAAGGATTTTCATCTAAAGGAAAGGAACACATGGTGTGCAAACTTAAGAAGTCAATATATGGACTTAAACAAGCTTTCCGATAATGGTATCTTAAGTTTAATAATACCATAATATCTTTTAGATTTAAGGAAAACACTGTTGATCGGTGAATATATCTAAAGATCAGTAGGAGCAAGTTTATATTTTTGATTCTATATGTTGATGATATATTGTTTGCTATAATCTTAGTTTATTACATCAAACTAAGAATTTTCTCTCAAAAAACTTCGAAATGAAAGATATGGATGAGGTATCTTATGTGATAGGAATTGAAATATTCCATGATAGATCACAAAGATTGTTAGGATTGTCTCAGAAAGTATATATTAATAAAGTTTTAGAGAGATTTAAGATAGAAAAGTGTTCAGCGGAAATAGTTCTAATTTAGAAGAGAGATAAATTTAGTATCATGCAATGTCCAAAGAATGAATTGGAACGTAGACAAATGTATTCCTTATGCATCTATTGTTGGGAGCTTAATATATGCATAAACTTGTACCAGGCCAGATGTCAGTTTTGCTGTCGGAATGCTGGGCAGGTATCAAAGTAGTCTAGGAATGGATCATTGGAAAGCTGCCAAGAAGGTGCTAAAGTATTTGCAAGGAATAAAAAACTATATCCTCACTTATAGGCAATCTGAAAGTGATTTAGAGGTGATTGGGTATATAGATTTAGACTTTGTTAGGTGTCTTGATAACAGAAAGTCCACTTTTGACTACTTATTCCTTTTAGCTGGAGGACTAGTCTCATAGAAAAGTGGAAAATAGTCTATCATTGCTGCATCTACGATGGAAGCTGAGTTTGTGGCATGCGTTGAAGCCACAGTTCATAGATTATGGTTACGGAACTTTATTTCAGGACTTGGGGTAGTCGACATTATCGCCAGGTCACTGAAAATTTATTGTGATGATACCGCAGCAGTCTTCTTCTCTAAAAACGACAAGTATTCTAAAGGTGTTAAACATATGGAATTGAGATATTTTGCTGTTAAAGAAGAAATTCAGAAATGAAGGGTGTAAATTAAGCATTTAAGCACAAACCTAATAATTACAGATCCATTAACTAAAAGGCTAGCACGAAAGATATTTAGTGAACATGTTGAAAGAATGGGTGTTGGATATAATAGATGATATATTTGTATTTTGATTATTTATTTGACGCTCTGAGCTCTCAACTATGATATATGTTATTGACCAACTAATAAGAAATTTAAATTTATAATACGCGTATTATATTTATTTATTAAACAATAAAGAAAATATATCACATAGGCCAAGTGGGAGAATGTTAGATTTATTTATATGGCCTATGTGATTTTAATAAATTAATATTATATTAATCAATATTAATTAAATAATTTTATAATATTAAGTGTATTTAAATTTCTATTAGTCAATGAAGAGTTGTAACCCTTCAAAACAATACAACTCTTATGAACAGACACGTCTGATGGAAAATATATCCTAAAGTATTTAAATAGAATCTGGTCCTTTCTCCAACCATTATTAGAAATATACATATTCTTTCATTAAATGTATTATTATTAAGTATACAGGATTAAGGGAGAGAAACTCAGAATTATGAATCAAAATTGTTTGGCAGTTTAAAGTTTAATTGCAATAGATCCAGGTATGTCTATTGCTTATATTCTAATTATGAAAATCATGAGCTATTGCCTATATTCTAATTATGAAAATCATGAGTTCTAAGATCATTTAGGATTATTCATTGTATGCATATTAGGGTTTTGCATAATTAAGAAAAACTTGCAATAGGACCAAAACTAAGATCAAAATATAATTTAAGAACAAAATTTTGAGACATTTAGAAACTTGTAGACCAAAATGAAAGTTGAGTTCTTTTTCAATGACTACAATAAGATTAACACAGCTATTTTTATTAGAGTTTATTATACATTACCCAAAAAATACCTACTTATAATAAATTGTGTTATTGATAATAGTTAGATTATATCAGTACAAATATAAAGAAAAGAAAAAAAATTTAAACTTAATGATTTCATAAGCATTCATCATTTGTTATAGTACTTTTTCTTGAAACTGTTTTCTTAGCTTAATAGTGTAGGAAATATTCTTTGAGTTGATAAGTACTTTGTATATAGATTCTTTTTTCATATGATATGTTACACAATTAATAATGTAGCAGAACTATGGGCTAGATAGATTTCAAACTAATACACTGTACTAATTCTAGTAGTAAAAACAGAATATATGATCAGTATTTTGATTTTCTTCTCTCTTTACTTTTTTTTCCCCTCACTCTTCTGCTAATATACGAGGGAATGAAACAACTACAAATAGCCAATGTATGATCATAGAGAAACGGACATGGATAGGACTTATTTGGGATCAATTAGATAATAATAATAAGTTTTTTAGGACTAGAAATTGGGGCTCACATTAGTTAAAATGCAGAAATACCCTTAGGATACTCTCAGGCTCTTAGCCAACACAGCACAAAAAGTGATACGATCTCGCCACTCTGACTGACATGATCCTACGCCGACCCCACATTTCCCTTCCCTATAAAACCTATTTCTCTCTCTTCTTCTCTCTATTTCTCTCTCCTTGTCTCTTCATCTCTCTCTCTCCTTTTGTCTCAATTCCCTGAAAATCGAAGGGATAAAACCGTCGAAAACCAAATTTAAAAACCACCGAAATCGAAGGGAAAAAACCGCTCGTTTAATCTTTTTAAGTTGTTCAGTATTTTTTCCTCCTATCAATGAACCAAAAAACACCGAAAATGGCCAACACCCATTCTGAGGTGGGAAGAAAATCTTTTTTAAAACCCTCACCCAAAGGTTTGTCATCGAGGATGAGAACGCCGTCCAAAAAGTGAATGGAAAAGAAGAAAACTCCAGTCTATAAATCGGCCGATTTGAAGCTCAAAAAACCAATATAAAAGGACACAAACTTTCAGATTTTTTGATTTTTTTTAAATGTTTATGGAAGATTTCATTTTAGGTCAAGGTAAGCCATTTATGAGATTTGTTGGTAATATCTTTGAGTTCTTGGTGTGGATTTTTATTCTTATGCATTGATTATCATTATTGACAAATTTTAGGGTTCGATTATGCTGTTTACGGAGTAGATGTTTAACTGATTGCATGCACTTGGCTCGAGTCAAGACAATTTTGACTTTAGCCAAGTGCTTCTTGGCCAACATCAAGAGGATCTTGATGAGAGTTAAGATCCTCTTGACCCTAGTCAAGTGGTTATTGACAGTAGTTTATGACTCTAGGTCAGGTTAATAAGCGTAGGTAAAAATAGGTCAAGAATGACTTGATTCTAGGTAAATTGAAAAATAGTTTGACCTGCGAAAAGAGAGCCTAGGTCAAGCAGATTTTCACCCCACATCATGGTCAAGATACTCTTAACCCTCGTCAAGTGGTTGTTGATACTAGTAGTTGACTACCCTAAGTTAGGTCAGTAAGCTCTTGCCCTTAGGTCAAGAGCTTACTGACCGTATGTTAGGTTAGGAATCGCTTGACCTAAAGAGAGCCTAGTTATTGACTTTAGATCAAGAATACGTTAACCTGACGCTAATTTGAAGTTCTGTAGTTCAGGTCAAGTGACTCTTGACCCTAGGTCATGTACATCTTGTCTTCAAGTGCATAACAATATTTAACTCAACTTATTTCAACAATTTTCTTTGTTTCCTACTAGTAATATAATTGTGTTTATTTTGTAGGCATCGAAAAGATATATCTTTGAGAACCAGATAACGAATGGGAAGGTAAATACACACAAAACGGTTCATGAAGTGATGACGATTATAAATAAGAAATTAACAGAGGAGCAGAAGTAGTTGTTTGTACAGACATGTTTCGGCTATTTTTTGGATGTGTCGTATGTGACATAGTCTGGACAAATATTATACATTACGATAATGAGGCTGGTGTATTATAAGGTATCCAGGAAGGGTAATAATAAAGACATTAAAATTGATGTATATGGCATCTTGGTGCCCTTCACAAAGGTGAACATGGCTCTTATATCTGGACTAAAAATTCATAGAGATAATAACATCTATATGATGAACCTCGGAGATGATATCAGGGTCAAGTACTTTGGCTCAGAAAAGAACATTAAGCGAGAAATACTTGATGTTATTTACCATAGCATCCAAACTGCAACGGATGAGGATACCGTTAAGCTTACCCTGTTGTATTTTCTTGCACTAGGGTTATTGTCGAATGTGAAGAGCGCTTTGGTGCCTGATATATGTTTTAGAATTATGAACAGCCTTGATGCTGTCAATGGCTACCCCTGGGGGTCCTATGTTTGGCCGGACTTGAAAAACTAAATGAAAAAAAGAGCAATGAATTTTACGGTGACAAACAAGATGGGTAAAGACTTGATTCATTATGAGATGAATGGATCTCTTATTGTCATTCAAATCTGGGAATATGAATCTTTTCCTGAATTTGCCAACAAGCATATGCGATTCGAGCTGATAAGGAGAAGTTCCCTAGAATATTAAACTGAAGTACAGTGAAGGAGAAGAAGCTATCACGAGACGAAATTCAAGAAGAAGTATTTCTGAACCCCAATGTAAGAAAATTTCTTTTCATTCAATATATTTATTTGTAATGCTTTCTCTTCATTGTTTAGAATAGGCTAAGTATCACTTGACAGGGGTGAATAAGCTTTTGACCTGGGTCAAGATGCACTTAGCTCTGGGTCAAGATCTATTTGACTTGGGTCAAGAGCCAGTTAAATCATGGTCAAGCTCAGCTTGGCCCGAAGGTCAAGAATCAATAAGACCTTTGGTCAAGATATTCTTGACTCGTGGTCACGAGCTCTTTCACCCTTAACAGATAGTGCTTAGGTCAAGAAGGTCCTGACCTAGGTCATGAACTTCTTGACGGCCAGGAGTGCCTTGACCCCAGGATAGGGGAGACTTGACTTATACACAGTTAAGAACTACTTGACCTGATTTATTTACTTAGTACTGATGTCAACATTGGGATTTATTTCAATGTATAATTAATGAAATTGAACCAACTGAGGAGGAGTCTAATGAACTGCGTGAAAGAGGCTTCATTGCTTCTGAGAAGGTTTTTACGAAGAGAAAGTTTGTTGTTGAAGAGGAAACTGAAATTCACCGAGAGAAAGATGATGATGTGATTGAAGTTCATAACATTCATCCTTCTAAATATCAGAAGTGAAGCTTGCTGTAACAGAACGCGGTTTCCGTGAAATTATGTTACAGAAGCTTGAACATTTTAGAGAAGAGATCGCTGGGGTAAACATGCAACAGTTTGATTTGACCGAGATGAGTGCTCCATAATGGACATGGTACGGTCTATTGGCACTGGTAGCAGACATGTGGACAATGTTAATGTCTACGAGTTTAGACCTTAACCTAAAACCACCCTGCATACCAAAGACAATGACGAATGCCAGCCTAATTTCCAGCAGACCAAAGATTTAGAAAAATAAGGAGTAGAAAGTAAGAAAGAGGTAACATTTTTTTTATGTTGAAAAAGATGTTTATTACCATTATTTATAGTCAACAACTTCTTGATAGAGGGTCAAGAAGTGGTTGACCACGGGTTAGGAAGTGCTTAATCATAGGACAGGAAGTGGTTGTCAAGTACTTCTTGACTCGCAGTCAAGTATTTCCTGACCTATGAGTAGAGGACTTCCTGACCCTAGGTCAAGATGTTCTTGGCTGGACATTAACCACTTCCTGACATTGGGTCAAGACCTTCTTGAGCCTAGGTGGAGCACTTCATAACCAGGTCAAGGTGTTCTTAACTAGACGTCAACCACTTCCTGACATTTGGTCAAGGCCTTCTTGATTTTAGGTCAAGCACTTCCTAATCTTGGGTCAAGATATTCTTCACTGGACGTCAACTACTTCCTCACATTGGGTTAAGGCCTTCTTGACCTTAGGTCAAGCACTTCTTGACGTGGTTAAGATGGGTCAAAAACTTCCTAACATGGTCAAGCTATTCTTAACTGGAGGTCAATCACTTCCCCACCTTGGTCAAGAATTGCTTGACCTGAGTCAATCACTTTTTGACACTTGGTCAACACATCCTTCATTGAGCTGGGGCAAGATATAGTTAACCCACCTTAATATTTGTTTTACCTAATAATTTATTTGACATAGGGATAGGTACAGGAATTGTAACAAGCAGAGGCTGAAGAGAAAGAAGAAGAGAACAAAGGTGAGGAGAATAAAGAGGAGAGGAAAAGAAAAGAGAAAGAAACCAAAACAAAGAGGAAGAAAAAAAAAGAGGAGGAGACAGAGGAAGAGAAAGAAGAAAACAATGAGGAAGAGACGGAGGCAGAGAAAAGGGAGGAAAAAGGAGAAGAAGAGGGTGATGACGATGATGATGACGATGATAGTGAAGACAGAGGAGGAGCTAAAGCATAGAAAAAAATGATGATAATGATGGTGAAGTGGGAGGTGGAGCTGAGGCTGAGAAGGAAATTATACAAAAAGATGACGACAATAAGGAGAAGAAGAGTACAGAAGAAAAAGACAAGGGTTTTTTTAACATTCCAGCTGAGAACGTAGGTATTGATACTTATGATACAAGCTCTATGTTCTAAGAATATGGGGAGCAAAGCATGAATGAAATGAGGGTAGATGATAACCCCATATTTCCTACTCAATTAAGAGAGAAAATGGTGTCTGAATCTGAAAAGGACATTATTAAGAAAGGATCGGAACTGCTATTAGTCTTGGAATTGATAAAGAGGCATTATACATATGTCATTTACTACTTCACCTCAGATCTTTTAGTGCTTGACCTCAGATTAGGTAGGGTTTGACGCGAGATTAGGTAGTACTTGACCCTAGGTCAGGTACTATTTGACCTCAAGTTAGCTAGTACCTGACCTGACTTGATCAAGTAATGCTTGATCCACAGTCACGTAGTACTTGACCCCATGTCATATAGTACTTGACCTATAGTCAGGTTGTACTTGACCTATGGTCAGGTGGTACTTGACCCTAGCTCAGGCAGTACTTGATCCCATGCCAAGTAGTATTTTACCTTATGCCAAGTAGTACTTCACCTCATGCCAAGTAGTACTTTACCCCAGGTCAGGTAGTAGTTCATACTTGTTCAGAATATACTTGATCCCAAGTCAAGTAGTACTTGACCCCGTGCTAGGTGGTACTTGACCCAAGGTCAAGTAGTACTTAACCCTACCCTAGGTCAGGTACTACTTGAAGTAAATAGTTCTATTTTTTTATGTCTTACATATCTGAATTGCTGCAGGGAGAAGAAGAGAAGAATGCCAATAATGATGATTTTGTGACCCAGGTGGATACAGGCAAGAAGGTGGATGGAGAGAAAATAGCTGCAATTGAATGACCGAAACAGGTCGTTAAGCCGGTTGACAAGTTCACCCCTACTGAAAAGAAGAAGATAGTTCAGAAGACTGTCCAGAAGACAATGGTCAAAAAACCTAAGGCCTTTGAGGAACCTAAGAAGCAGAAGACTATAACAAAACGGTCCGAGAAGAGTGAATCAAATTAGGGAAAAAAGGCGATGCTATATTTTGGTTGTAGTGTAGACACTTATTATTATTATGTTTTTTAGTTGTGGTTTCTAAAATTGTTGAACAATTTCTACTTTAGCACAACCTGTTTGATGTTTATTACAATATCTAATTAAGTAAATTTTTTGAACAATGTCTACCTTAGTACATTGTGTTTAATTTTTAGTACAATATCGAGTTAAGTAAATTTTGTTTAATTTTTAGTACAATATTGAGTTAAGTAAACTTTTCATCAAATTTTAGTGCATACATATTTCATTATACTAGTCAGCAAAAACATGACTTTAGGTCGGGGCCAACTCGACCTTAGACATGAACATCTTGACAGTCTTGACAATGTGTTTATACGTAGTCAAGACAAACTTGAATCCATGTTAAAAAGAACTGGACCCTCGTTCAAAAAGAACTTGACTCTTACTCATGTCGTCTTCTAGTTGACTGGTCCGCAGATTCAGTAACTATACTATGGAGTGGAATCGGATTACAACAGGTCTGCCTATTGTTGCCTGATTGGCCACAGCATGAACATTTTTGCCTCTTCATTGAGTCCTCCCTAGTCAATTCAATCTTGCTATTCTTCGGCCTACTAGAATTTTTTGTCATGATAGGTGGTTCGCATACCTAGATTTTCACTTCATCAGGGAATGCAATACTAGATAGGGAACCTACAGGATGCACAATCCCTACATATGTCGCTTTTAATGCCTCCTTCTTATAGTATGGGAAATAAAATTGTAGACAAATAGGCCTCGAACATTACATGCAGTCACACCATGTACACAAACAAATTGATTGAGTTTGAATTCATGACGTTGACAAGTCTGTTTCTCCAGGTCGACGATAAATGACTTACAGTCACTATCCACCATCGAGAACTCGTATGCATTTGACGGTTTAACCTGAAAATATAAAAACAAAGCAAATAAACGAATTTGAAATACGACTATACTAATTTTGAAGTCAATAACCTCTTGACCATAGGTCAGATGCGTCTTGACCCGGAGTCAAGAAAGGTTTGACCAAAGATGAATAACAAGCATACTGACCCCTGATCAAGCGATGCTTGACCCGTAGTCATTAAGCTCTTGACTATATGACAATATAAACTTCACTGGCTACCGATGCTTGACCTGTGGTCACTAAGCTCTTGACCACATGACAATATAAACTTGACCTTCATTCAAGTTATAAGATTTTTCTCCTATGAACAATATACTTACACTCATTGTTGTTGACTGGTTAAATAAGTCTCTTACACGTTATTCGGCAGTTTTAGCAAGTACCATTTGCATTTATGCAGCAATCTGCCTCCTCTCAAAGGACCATTGTTGAATTCTGTCTATTAACATCTCAATCAACTTCTTGATATGGAAATCCCTTATTTTTTTGTCCGTGGTATTCACGGACTCAACATTGTTGTTAGTCATCATAAAGTACCTCTTATGAAAATGTGCCCATTTCTTATTCCTGACACCGTTGAGGTACTTACGGATGCCGACATCTTCATTATTAAGTAAATCCATATAAATTGATCACTCTTCATACGTATATGCCTCAATAGCTTCTGTAAACTTCCAATTAGTGCTACTAAAATGGGCTAGGTCCAATAAGCTGGCTCGCAGCCCGATAATGTAGCCCGCAGGCCGGGCGGGCCCAGTCCGACCATATTCCCAAGGCCGGACTGGGCCTAATATTCTCTGCCCGCAGGCCGGCCCAAATTTTTTTTTTTTCTAGTTTTACTGTTTTAGTTTTTTTTTTTAATATTACGTTATGGGCCATCTTTACGGGCCCTTAAAAAAAATATTGCCGTTGGGCAATAGCTGTATTGGCCTTAGACCCAACAACTATTTAGCCCATTTTTTATTAATTAAAAAATTAAAAAAACAAAAAATAAAAAATCTTTAAATTCTATACTATAAGTACATCTCTTTTCCTCACCCATGCTTCACACAAACAACTCTCTTCTATCTTTATTCTCTCATTTCTCTATTATTTTCTTAAATTCTCAATTTATGTTTTTTCTAATTAATTATATAATCTAATTATTATTTAATATTAATAATAATAAAATTATAATTTATAGTTATATTCTCTGCTTCTATTTTTAATTTCAATTCTTCCAAGTTCCAACATCTAAGTATCCAACTAAAATTCAAGTCAAAAGTCTACTCAAATCTCAATTCAAGGTAATTTCAATTTCTAAATTTTTTAAATTTTAATTTATCACTCTTATCTTTTTAATATCAATTAGTAATTTATCACTACATAGATAGACATAGTTAGTGTAGTAATATGTTTAATATTAAATTGTTAATTTTAATTCTAATTAAATTTAAATTTAGTCAATGTAGCAAAATAGTAATATATTAATTATCGTTGTAATTTAAATTAATTAATGTAGTAATATGTTTAATGTTAAATTGTTAATTTTAATTCTAATTAAATTTAAATTTAGTCAATGTAGTAAAATAATAATATGTTACTTATCATTGTAAATTTATAATTTAAATTAGTTAGTATAGTAATATGTTTAAAGTTAAATTGTTAATTTTCATTCAACTTAAATTTAAAATTAGTTAATGTAGTAAAATAGTAATATCGTTAATTCTTATTGTAATTTAAATTAGTTAATGTAGAAATATGTTTAATGTTAAATAGTTAATTTTAATTCTAATTAAATTCAAATTTAGTTAATGTAGTAAAATAGTAATATGTTAATTATCATTGTAATTTAAAGTAATTAGTGTAGTAATATATTCAAAGTTAAATTGTTAATTTTCATTCAACTTAAATTTAAAATTAGTTAATGTAGTAAAATAGTAATATGTTAATTCTCATTGTAATTTAAATTAGTTAATGTAGAAATATGTTTAATGTTAGATAGTTAATTTTCATTCTAATTAAATTTAGTTAATGTAAGATATGTATATATCAAAGAATTTTCCTATTAATTTAGAGATGGATGTTAATGAGGAAGAAGAACAAATCCGCATAATGGAAAGGGGTGATCAAATCCCTGAAATGCAAAGTAATTCACATGCCAGTGGAAGTCATTCACAATTTCAAGATAGTTGTTCTCCCAGTTCAAGCATAACCTCAAAATCAAAGCGTGTGAGGACAACTTCTAATGTATGGAACCACTTCGATATGGAATACCAAGATGATAGCAATAACAACAAAACAAAAATAGCAAAGTACAAATATTGCAAGAAGTTATTCTCTGCTAAACTATCTAGCAGTACCACACACCTCAAAAGACACAATAAAAAATATTTTCTCAAATATCAAGGTCCTCAAGGAGGTATACAACCTACTCAATCAACACTTCAACTCAACAAGGATGGTTCGGTAAGTACTTGGAATTATAATCCTTTAGTTGCTAGGGAGTCATTAGCACATTTTATTGCTTCAATGTATTTGCCACTATGTATTGGTGAGTCTGATGAATATGAAGAACATATTAGACGATCATATTATCCAAACTTTAAAAAAATTTCTAGGAATACTACTAGAAGCGATTTGCTTAAAATTTATAAAAATATGCGCACCGAATTAACATCTGAAATGCTTGCATTAAATTTTTATATTGCATTGATATTTGATATTTTGGGTGCTAATTCTAAACAAGATTATATAAGTGCAGTTACACATTATTGTAATAAAAAATAGATATTGCATAAAAGAATAATTGGTTTTAAAATCGTTTATCAAAGACACACTGCTGATCAGTTATCTGTAAAAGAATCTAAAGTGTTATAAAAGAATTTGCATAGTAAACCATATCATTTTTATCACTTTTGATAATACTTCTTTAATACAAAGGCCATAAAATTACTTCAAAACTCAGTAAGCTCATACACGGGAGAATTTTTATTATATCAATGTTGTGAATACCATATAATCAACCTCATCGTCAAATCAGGTATAGAAATACTATCTATATATATTGAAAATGTTCGAAATGTTATTGCTTATATTTATGCTTCTAATCCTCGTATTACCGAATTTAAAAAATATTACAGAACTGAAGGATTACCTCCCAGAAAATTTCAACTTGACATGCATATAAGGTGGAATTCTGTATATTTGATGTTAAAAAATATAATAGCATATAAAAATGCTATTACTGTGTTTTACAATTCAAAAACGGGTGCACTAAATTTAAAAGAGGAAGACTAGTTTATTTCTGAAATTTTTTTACAATTTTTAGAAGTTTTTATGATGCTATCGTTGCTTTAACTGATGTTTATTATCCTACTTCTCTAATTGTCTTTTTTTCTTTTGAGCAAATCTAATTGTTTTACATAGTATGTTTTTTATTGCACTAATATTTTCTAAAGAAAAATATGACCCTATAATTAGACCTATAATAATTAAAATACAAGAAGTTTATTTGAAATATTGGTCCAAAATTCTTTTATTATTTTCTTTTACTTTTATTTTAGATCCTAGAGCGAAATTAAATGGTCTTTCTACTATTATTGGTCACATTAGTGATCCTTTATGGTTAGATTTTATACTCGAATATACTAACACTCGTGATAAGTTTTTTGAATTATTTAGTATATATGAGGCTAAGTTTAGCAATACGAATATGAGTCAACAAGAAATTTCACAACAAATCGAAGACCGATCAAAGAAGAAGTCTATCTGGCCCTACATTCATAGACGTGGCATGGCTCATCATCATCATCATCATCATCAAGTTCAAGTCAATCATTAGGTCCATTACCAATAACAACGAATCTGCTGCAATCCTCGGAACTTAACCATATCTTAAGCTAGATTCTGACATTGATTATGAAGATGAAAACTTCAAAGTTTTGTAATGGTGGCAAAAGCGTCAAGAAAAATTCTCAGTACTTTCACAATTAGGACGTGACATTTTAATTATTCCGGTATCCATGGTTTCTTCAGAGTCTTCTTTTAACACTACTGGGAGGATATTAGATGATCGAAAGACTTCGTTGACTCATGAAATGGTTGAGGTGCTAACATGTATTAAAGATTAGGAGGTGACGAAACGAAATCAATATACTATTCACAATGAAGAATTGGCTGAAAATTTCAATAATTTGTATATAAATGACAATGATGAATCATGAATAATGAATACTGAATTAATAATGATGAGGTAGACAAAAATTTTATCAATAAAATTGAATTTGTTATTTTTCAAATTTAATTTACTTTTTTTAATTAATTTAAGTTATGTATTATTTTTTACTTTATAAAAGTTGTAAAATTATTTGTGATAAAAGTTTTATCACATATATATAAGTTGTTTTTTTTTTAATTATTAAAATTCATTAAAAAGTTTAATTTAAAACCTTTCAAAAAAAGTTTAATAAAAAAAAATGGGCAAACATACGGGCCAGACAGGCCGGCCCTCGTCGACCCGCTTTTAGGCGGGCCTAAGCCTGGCCCACCTAGGCTATAAGGCTAAGTTGGGCCTCCTGCTCACTCACACGGGTCGGCCCGAACCGGCCCGTCAAGTCAAAATACCCGTTATGGGCCCCAGCTCACCCATTTTGATAGCTCTGCTTCCAATTAAGAGCTGAAGACGCACGAAGGAAAGTATTTTTCACGTTACGCAACAAATACACCATGCAATAACCATGCTCTGTATTCGGATATATTTCCTTCACCGCGTTAATTATGCCATCATGTTTATCTGAGATTATTGTTAACTGATCTCTATCACCAATTGATTCCTTTAATTTTGTAAAGAAAAAATGTAACGATGCATTACTCTCTGAGTCAACAATTGCACATGCTAATGGGAATATTTGTTCATTTGCATCCATTGTACATGAAGTCAATAATGTTCGACGAAAATTGGACTTCAAGAAACTTCCGTTGATAACTATCACCGGCCGGCAATGTGGCCATCCCTGGCTAAAAGCAGCTAAAGACACAAAGAAGTACCTAAATACGTCATTTTCATTGGTCAAAAGTGCCACAACAGAATCAGGGTTAGAGCACTGTAACATGAAAGCTAAACGAGGCAAAAATTGATAACCATCTTTGTCAAAACCACCCAAAGCAATCAAAGCTTTCGCTCTTCATGACTTTTTATAACCCATATGGACACCATAATCTTTTTCCATTATAGACATAATATCATTTAGTCTGCATGTGGTTTTAGTGGGGTCGATGAATTATCCTTGAACATTTTACCAACTAAATATGAACTTGCATGACGGTGATATTTGTGCATAGTATTAATCGGGCAAGTGTGCTCCGAATCAAATATGTATTACATTGTAAGAAAAACCATTCATTATAAATCATTTAAAAAGAAGTTGAATAAATTTATCAGAGTCTCTGTATAAGTCAACGACCACTTGACCATATGTCATAGTTTTCTTGACCCCATCATGAAGTGCATAAACTAAGGTAAGGATGTATTTGACCCCAAATGATAAACTGCGTAACCAGAGGTCAAGAATATTTGGTCCCTTGATCAAAAATATCTTGACCACAAGTCATGTAATTGTTGAGTAAAGACTAAGAACACCTTCACCTAACTTCATGAACATCTTGACCAGAGGTCAATATTATGTTAACCCCTGGTCAATATTTGCATAACCCTTAGTTAAGAATTGTATGACCTATGGTCAAGAAGAGCATGACCTATGGTACCATAGGTCATGTAATTCGAGACCAGAGACCAAGAATATCTTAACCAGAGATCAATAATATGTTTACCTAAAGTCAAGATGTTCTTAACCTTGGTCATGAACATCTTAACCCAGGTCAAGATGTCCTTGACCCGAGGTCAAGATGCTCTTAGCTCGGGTCCAAAATATCTTGACCCATGGTTAAGAACATCTTGACCTACCTTCACGGGCTCAAGACGTCTTTAACCCTAGGTCAAGATGCTCTTAACCATAGTCTTCACCCGGGTTATATACTGGATATTGCTTATATAAATGACTCGATACCTTTTGATTTGGAATAAATTAGTGTCTTTGATCTTCGTAGCATGAAGAGTCCACTTGCAATTCTCATCTATACATACCACGTGCAAAACTTTCTTCTTTGATATTCTAGTCTTGAATTCAAAATGACTGACTATTGCAAACCTGCTTAAATGCCTCTGCAATGCTTTTTTACTCATAACATTGCACCAACTCATAATATAGTAGGAGAAACTTTGGTAAGCACATCCATTTGAATAAGGGGGGATAACTAAATTAGTATCATAATTGGTTGCACCTTCAGAAGCAGTCCCTCTGTTACTTAACTCAACTCTTTGGGTACTCGTAGCACCATGGCTTGCTCTTGTATTGACTCTATTATTGATTTCTTCTTCTACCACTGGTGTCTTAAACTCAGAGATGTCTTCTAAACCAGCAACTCCACACTCACTAACAAACGATCTCGTAGAATAATCATATCCTCCCATCTTAGCTGTCTCAAGATTATCATTCTCATGTCTTGCCATCTCAACTAGATCAAGATTCTGCTCCATATGTGTTAGCATATCAGGGTAATAAGCATTATTATTTGGAATACGGAAATAGATTTCATGAGCAAGTACTCTAAAATTGTTGGTTGGACCTTCATGTGAAATGGTCATAGGCTCCCTAATTATATCAACACAAAGAGGAAACTTTGTCTTGTCAAGTTCATTATTCTTTAGGTTAATGTAGAATTTGAGAGCACGGTCATTCACAATCTTTACAGACGAGATCCCTAATTCATAAGTATAGCTAACCTTTAACGTGTGAGTTTCGAGTTTCAATTCAAGTACCTCATACAATATCTCCAACAAACTCACATATAATGAGTTAATAGGAACCAACATGCCCATAGTTTGATAATTAGTGTAAGCATAATTTTCGTCCCATACACCATTATACTTCACAAAAATATTAATATTTGCTATCCCTATAGAAAATTTAAGTTCGAAAAAATAATCAGTCAAAATTACCGTAAATGGGATTATAATGTTACATATAGAGATAGGTTAAGTGTCTCTTGACCCATTAAGGTCAAGCCCAGCTTGACCTTAATACATCAAAGTAAAACAAAATTGAGGAGGTTTACGGTCAAGAAAAATAGGACCTAAATAGGTCAAGTGCATCTTGACCTATTAGTGTCAAGTTTTAACTTGAACTTAATAGGTAAAGCAAAACTTGTCCTACTGAAGTCAAGAAAAAGAGGACCTAAATAGGTCAAGTCCATCCTGGCCTATTAAGGTCAAGGACCTTGACCTTAATAGGTCACTTGTCTTATTAGGGTCAATAATATTTATAGGTCAAAAGGATATTGACCTCATATTATGACAACCTTGACCTCTAGTATACATGTCATACTTTTCTTGACCATCAGGTAGTAGCAATTTGACCTACAATGTGTAAAAAATCATTATCAAGATATATATATAATAATATTAATATTTTAGCCAAACAATGCCTGGATCAATGTTCTACACCTCTTTCAAATATTGCTTACTCATTATCAACCACGAATAAACATTTATCAAATAAAAAGATATAACTTTTTACCTTAAAATGCCAAAACTCCCTTAGAAAGATCTACCTCAGTTTTTTTCTTCTTCTTTTTTCCTAAAATAGAATAAGTAAAGCTTGATTTCTCTCTGAAAAATCCCACTTCAAACACAGCTAGAATTGAGAGAGACAAACGGAGGGAATATGGCAACTATATGAGAGAGAGAGAGAGAGAGAGAGAGAGAGAAAGAGAGAGAGAGAGACAAAAAAAGGAAAGGAAGAAAGAAGAAAGGAAGAAGAAACAACTAAGCTTCAAACATGTTTTTAACACAGAGATAGAGAGAGAACACAGAAATTATGGAAGAGAGAGAGAGAGAGAGAGAGAGAGAGAGGGAGAGAGAGAGAGAGAAAGAAATAATGAGAAACAAAAAGGAAAGAGAAGAAAGAAGAAAGAAGGAAAAAAAGGGGGGGGGGGGGGGGTCAATTTAATGCTTCCACTAACTTAAGTCTTTTCAGCAAGGGCAAAATGGAAATGAAATATATCTTCTCTCCACCATGTCCTAACAATGCTCAACTTTTGGTCCTTATCACGTCCATATAACATGCAAGTTCTAAAAATGTCTATCTGACCCCAAATAGTTCCTATTCGTATCCTTTTCTCTATGATCATATAATCATATATATGGTTCTACCTAATATGCCGAATAAAACTATTCTCTTAAATGAGCTCATGCTCGCTAGATATGTGTGGTACTGACGACTCTCACTTTTCCCACTCATTTTTGAAGTAGACGTTTAACTAATATTTGACCTAACCACTCTTGTTCAGGAGTATATATATATATATAGGGCACCAATCCAGTAGGTTTTTTTTTTTTTNTTATAGGAGTAAATTTATCTTCAAACTTCCTTAATATAGAGAGAAAAAAAATATCTATGGACCTGTTTGTTTCACCATTCCATTTTATTTAAATGGAAAATTCATTGGAACATGTGTTTGTTTTAATAATTCTAGTTTTTATGGTTTTTAGGAATGAGTGTTTGTTTCAACAATTCAATTTTTCTATTCAAATGGTCCATCGGTCACATTAACTATTTGAATGAGTTTTTGTGTCTCGAAATCAGAATGGAGCTTAGGAAGTATTTTTGAATAATCCATTCTAATGTCTTCCATTATAATTACACCTTATTCCACTTTATTTCAATTTAAATGTCTCACATTCTAACCAAACGGGCCTATATATATAGAGGGGTTTCTAGGGTACAGTATAGAGAAATCAATGTATCAATACACCCTAGTACAGTAGACCTTTTTCACCTTTAGATATAGATCAAACGGTGAATAAAGCAACACTTCCATAACTGGTAAAGTGCATTGTCGACTAGGAAATCAATTCCGATTAATGTAAATAATAATAATAATAATAAATAGCAATCAAATAAAAATTAATTTTTATTGGATGAATCTTTGGGCAAATGCTGTTGATCGACATTGATCAATGCTCTGGCTAATTGAATCGAGAAAGAAAGCTTGAAAGGAACCATGACTCTAAACAGCGAGTTCGTAGAGTCGCAGCTCTCGAAAGCGATCACGGGGTACGTAAAGCAAGACGACCTCTTGTACCGGATGCTCACGTTGAAGAAACGCTAACTTTCACGGTGGAGTTCCGGTTTTTGAGGACGCTACCGGAGTCGAAGAAGAGGGCCCGAGTTCAAGCACTGATAGACCAACTGGGGCTCTTAAACAGTACCAACACCATAGTCGGCGATGAGGATCACCGCAGAGTCTCTAGCAGAGAGAAAAGACGGGTTTTGATCGGTGTCGACGTGATCCAAGACTCGATTTTGCTCTTCTTGGATGAATCTTTGAGCAAATGCTAGCTCTTTTCTATTGAAATATTAATGTACTAATTTTTTATTTTTAGGTTACTTTCTTTGTTTTTGTATAAGACTGGGATTTAGGGAGGAGGGGAAATTATCGAGTCACCAATTCAGATGTTTGTTTACTTTTTTCGTTTTTTTTTTATATTTCTTTTGACAAATTATCTGTAATTTTTTAAAGAAAAATAACAAAGGAAAAAAAAAATCAGATTTGCAGTAGATGTGCCAAGAGGTTTGGGTATTGGAGAGGAAGAAGATAATGGAAAAATATTCTTTTTTCTTTTTAAAATAGTTGGGAATGCTTCAATGAAATGATATACACAATATTTAATATAAGCCCTAGCTTTTATTTAATGACAACCCTTAAAATTATACCTTATCAAGGTGGTAAAAAGCCTATACCATATTTTAGAACTCTGCATATATATATATATAGGTTTTTAATCCAGGTATTTTTTTAATGTCTGATAATTTTTAATTGGGCAAAATAATACATATCGATATGTTAAAAAAAAATACCTACTGGATTAATACCCATATATAGATGATCATCTCGAGAACATATAGAGAATTATTAATGTATATACCAAATATTTTTCGAGACACGATCTTAATTTGTTTTGGGTTAAATTTTTAAAGATTATTTCTTGTTTGCCCTTCGAGTTATTGTATATGTCACACTTTGGCATTGTAACATTTTAATTTCGAATTTTTTTTATATATAAATATATGGATTAAACACCTTAATCTTTCACTGACAAAAAAAAAAATAAATAAGAATAAGAAAATAAAGTAAGACAAATTTGTAGTGGTTCACCGTCAAAATCGATCTGAGTGCTAACTCTGCCTTAGTGCGAAAACAATTAGGCTATACACATTCAATGATTTAGTGCATCATAAAAGTGGTCATTGCTTCAAATTTCGTTTAAAAACTTAACTGACACCCTATTGTACAATAATTGCTACTTGATTCTCTTTATTAAAACACCTTGGTCAGAACACAAAACGTTGCTAGTGATAAAGGACCCCATTTTTAATTAACCTAGCTCAATCGAAGATAATTATAAACTCGTTGATTATCCCTAAGCTAATTTCCCTCTTTTTCAAATGGCTAGAGTTCATGAAAGTATGCAAGCCTTAACTTCTCTCCTAAACCCTAATTGAGTCAGCATCAACCCTGATCTCGACATTATTGTTAACAACGTTACTAGTCGGAATCCCAACACAATAAGTTGGAACGAATCAAAGCACTAGTACTCTTTTAACAAATAATAATGTAAAATGGAAAAACGGTAACGGGTTCCGTTAGAATTAACGGGATCAAGTGAGGCTAGGGAGGATTAGGATAAGGTTTATATGGGACCATTCTAATGGAGTGTAACTGTGTAAGTAGGTGCATGTGATTAATCTCATTGGGGAGGGAATAAAGTTGTACGTAAAAGAAATAAGAACGGGACGGAGGGATTTGAATATTGATAAGGAGGGGTACGTAGGGTAACTAAAAGCTTGTCTGTATCCCCGAGGGTGTCACTCTCATGGGGTCAACTAACAGCTTGTTCACACTATCAAAACCCAACCCCCATAAAAAAATATATATATATTTCATTTATTTTCAAATCCAATTTTTTTTAACAATAAAAAATAGTAAAAATCGTGCTGAATTTGCTTTGTTGGGAGAGGGTAGTCCGTGGGGGGGAAGAGTTTTACATTGGTTGGCTATTGGACCTTTGTGTGGGTTGTATTTTTTTTTTTTTTTTTGAAGGTAGCAGGCCCGAGTTGGGCCCACCAAAACAGTCCAATCCTCAATAATGATCCATCACATGCAAGAATTTTTTTTTATTTTTTATTTTAAAATCTGCGAATTGTTGAAAGAGTTCCAAAGTTTTACTTTTTAGTTTATTTACTTGTTTTGTCTTGGTGGGGGCTAAAGTAATGTTATTTATCTTATGAATGCTTTTTCTTTTTTCTTTTTTTTTTTTTTTGATGAGATGCTAATTGGTGCAAATTACGACAAAATGAGCCACATGGCCACAATACAGCTTTTGGACAAATGGAGTCTGAGAATTGAGAAAGCCCTCAGACTTGGGGCCAGTGGCCCAGTTCTGGTCTCTCATTTGGAATTCTATGGTAGGAGGGTGAACACATTAACCGCATAATGAAGCCTGATTTGGTGCGGTTAATTATTTACTGTTAACAAGTTCTTTCTACCGTATTTTGCAGTTTTGTTAAGACATTTTTTTTCTTCTTAAAAATACCACCAACACACACCAAGCCCATCCCCTACTCTTTGCTACTGTTTTTCTTGGTTTCGCTATCTATTTTGTTTTGTATTTATTTTTTAAAATATTTTTAAGAAGCATTGTCAAATGGTTTTTTTGAAAGATTTTGAAGAAGCATTGTTCGTTTATATACCTTTCAGAATTGGCACGTTCAGATGGTGCACTTTTTACTAGAAAAACTTTCTATGGATTGGAAGACATATATATAAACCATTGTTCAAAAAGATAATCATCATAAATGTCCATTTCTACACTTATTTTATTATATGTCCAGCATTTGTTCCTTTTATAGATAAATGGGAAAATTTAGCCATTTTTACAATGATTTTATCAACTGATATATTGAATCCAATTTATATATGAAGTATACCGGTTTATATTGAACAAATCATTTTATTTATTTATATATCAACCGATATACTGAATATCTATTTTTAGTACAAAATATAGCAGTTTTCATATTAGGTACATATATATTTGACCATTTTACAACAATGGTTTAAAAGTGAACATATACATATATTTTGAGTTCCAAAATTCAAGTCTTCTGAAAAGAAGAAAAATTGTTCTAAATTGGGGTCAATGTATAACTTCCCCAATAAATTCAAATGAAGCCCACTTCGTGATTTTCTTTTCTTTCTTTTTTTTTTTTTTAAGAGAAAATGACATGGATAGGACTAACTTAGGCCAAATGATCTTTTTGTGCATTTTTCTAAAAATGACATTTTTACGAGTGTCAAGGACATTTTAATCATAGGTCAAGAGCTTCTTGACCAAGAAAAAACCATTATTTAGGAACTTTTCATGGTCAAAAACTTCTTGATTATGGGTCAAGACATTTTTTATATTCCTAAAAATGACATCTTTAAAAAAAATACACAAAGAAGTCACTTGGGCGCAAATTTGTCCTACCTATGTCCTTTTCTCTTTTATTATTTATTTATTTATTTAAAATTTTAAGTGGCTAGTTCTTGATTTATGGTCCAACTTTGTTGCGCAAACTAAAACTTCAGTTGGGCCCTGAAACCAGCAATTAATGAGCCCACCCTCACCTGATTTTGGGCCTGAGGAGCAATCCATTTTAACTAACGTGTTCCTAAATTCACTCATAGTTTTTTAGGCCTGCCTTTTATACTCTCTTAGTTTCACAGGTTCACACGTAAATTCCACAATCTAAGACCACATTTAATAATATAACAAATCATTTTAGAATCCATATGTCAATGAGTGAAATTAAAGCGAATGTTCCTTAAGTTTTTCAAGTATTTTTCCTAAGAAGGGTGCTTTTCTACTCTATTTTCTACTCTCCAATTTCATTATTTCATGTGTAGATTCTACAATAATTTGTAATATTATTAAAATATGAGATATTTTGATAGAGCCACATGTCAAAAAATGGAATTTGAGAGTAGAAAAGAAAATGCTACTAGCACTTCTTTTGGTGCTAAAGAAAGTCATCTTGAAAAATAGTCATCAAATAAAGACCTTTTATAAATAACGGTTCTAAAATCAAGATTTTTTTTGTTTATATATATATATATAGTAGCTAATTAAATATATTTTAAAGTACATTAATTTTTACCAAAATTACCCTTGCTATAGTTTTAATTCCTAACTAGTTAGCAAATATATATATATATATATATATAACTCAACCAGTTAGTTAACGGAATTCAACTAATCAATCGACAAATCTCAACCAATTGAAGGAACACTAATGGCAAATTTGACAATTTACAATAAAAATTACTATAAAATTAAAAAAAATAAAAAAGATGTTGTTAAGGATAAAAGCTTAGTCCTACAAATTGCTACTGAGCCTAACCTCCTCCATAAAAAATTCATTTGTCCCAAATTACTCCTACCCATGTCCAAATCTTTTTTTTTTCTTTTTCTTTTAAAACTATAGTTGCTAGGAGCGAGGTGGAATACGAAGGATATGGGGATTAGGAAGAATGTGAAGACAAAGGAATTAGAGGAAACTGACACTGAGGGAGAATTAGAATGATAAATGACTATTTATTTATGAAATAATATACTATTTTTTCATCGTTTTCTAAATTATTTTTTAAGAGGACGAATTTGTCATATGTATAAAAGATGAAGAGCTAAAATCCTTCTATTGATGGGAGGATCCAAAATAATGGACCCAAAGAAATGTTTAATTGAGTTTTTATAAAAAATGGCCTTTTTTTAAGATCAATTTTTAAAAATGGCCGTTTTTTCACACTTATTTAATAAATGACGGTTTTATAATTTTGTTTTGATAAACGGCCATTTTTTAGTTGATCTATTTTTTATAAAGTAAATCAATTTTTAAAAAAATAAATCAATGTTTTTTGATATACTAAATATGAAAAATGACTATTTTTAAATAATTTTCAAAATTCGGCTACTTTTTTTAACAATATTTGAAAAACGACCATTTTACAAACCATGATGAAAAATTTGGCCATTTGGTTTAAAAGCCCTTTTTTAGTGAGGAAATTCGATTTTTTATGATAATTTTTTTAAAAATTGAAAAATCCCGGATTTTAATTAGAAAAATATCACTTTTAAAAGTATTTAGAAAAATAACACTTTTTATTAATTGATGAGTACTTGAAGTAATCAAGTTATCCTAAGTTAGTAACTCAACCGATTATCTCAAGTAAATAGATTAGTTACCCCAAATAACCCAACTAATTACCTCGAGTACTGTTGAAACTTACCAATGAAGAAAAAGTAGTATATTCTAAATATTTATTAAAATGTTATATTTCTAAAAAAACTTTTAAAAAGTGATATTTTTTTTAATCAATTCGGAATTTTTTTAAAAATTCAGCTCATCTGGGATTTTTCAATTTTTGGTAGTTTGGGTTTGGAATTTTGTAAGAAACCCTTTTTTAATTCTTGCACTTCTCCTATTCCTTCCACAATCCAACTTGCCAAATTGAGGATTTTACCTCTTTTTTTACCCTCTCCATCCTCCTACAAATTCTCTTTGCCAAATAAAATATAAGATTAAGAGATACTTGATCGTTGGATCCAACAAATTGTGAAGATATATGGTAACCATTAGATTGAGAATTTCAAATTTAGCTGAGTCTTATTTTCTGTTATGGTCACATACAATTTTGGTAAGTCTACATGGGTATCATGCAGCATTCGTTTATCAAAATTTACATAAATGTGGTTGTTAAGTTATCAATTTTCTGTTGGTAATCATAACACAATATTCAATGCCCTTTACCAATCATAATATAACAAATCAATTGCTAAACCATTTGTTCCAAAATTTTGGAACAACTTAATAGCTGTCGTATTATGCATTATTATTATGAATAAACGAAAAGACAGATTATAGTTTTTCATTCTTTGGGGAAAAAAAAAACAAACAAACAAACAAACAAAGAAAAAAAAAACAAAAAGTCTGTAGAGATTAGTTAGCTGATACTTTCCTTTTTCTAAACAATTATTTGACACTTCAAAACTTTAAGCTTGTTACAAAATGGTTACCAAGGTGTTTGGTCCGACTTCAAAACCTTAGTTTATCTTCCCCTCTTTCCTTTTATTAAAGGTACCGGACCATGCATTGGAGAACCAGCTGGTTCTACTTTATTTATGATATGGAATAGAAAAGAAGAAAGTAAGAAAGATGCGCTAGAGTTAGGGAAAATCAATACTAATTTATCAAAATTTGTTCTTTTAAAGAAAAAGAGGATTTTTTATTCCTTAGCGTTATGAATGGAAAATTCTCACATTTTTACGATGATCATAATATATTTGTCCCCAATAATCACAAAATCTACCACCTTATGGTCTCGAGGATCAGTTTTAGTTGTGAAAGTAATTTTATGTATTTCTTGGGCTATTTTCTTCTTTTTCATCTTAAGTTCTTTTTATTCTTTTCTTTTTCCTTTTTTAATTTTAAGACACAAGTAGAGTATTGAGATTCTTAATTAATGGTTCATCAATTTTATGTAACAAAAGCAACGCATCCGATGCTATAAATGTATATATGGGTTTGCTGCCCTTCACGACACTCATCATCTGGGTCCATGGAATATGTTAAAAGTTAAATAACAGTTTAAGCTTCTCTCTTTTACAACTTTATCATCATATGTAGAAAATGTGAGATTATACAGAGATTATTCACAAAACGACAGTCAATACCTTACTCTCTCAAAGTGGTAATTTCGGTCTTTTTTTTGGCCGAGTTGGAGTAGCGCTAATTTTGTAAGTGGGCATTCCAATATATGTATATATAAAATGCTTTTCAAAGGGGAAGATAGATAAAGTTCATTATTCCACACCACCTAATACTAATGGAGATGCTATTAATGGATTTCGAGGATGAATTGGAATAGAATTTTAAGCCCCCTATGTTTCATTTCCTATTAAGTCCATGTGCTAAGTCATCAACAACTGATATTCTACTATTTCTACATCTCTCTCTCAAAGTTTTCAACCAAATATCAATTGGCCATGATTGGTTCAAACTTCAAATTGACCCTTTTCAGTTTTTGGTACCATAGACAACCCAAAAGTATGTGGGATGGAGTGCAAATTCACATATATGTGAATAAATCATTTTGCTTCTTCAATAGGACACAAAGGCATCAAAGATGGAGTATGATGCAATTGAGTGTAAGTGTCTACAAACTACCACAATCATCATCACCCACATGTAATAATAAAGATGAGTGGCGTTGATATATTAAGACATAGCATTAAAATTGTCATCTTTTTCCTTTTAAGAAAAAAAAAAAAAGAAAAGTCTGCAAATATTACAAAGCACGCATCCAAATATGAGAGATTCTCTCTTTTGGGCTTACACATCCAAATCAAATTTCTAAAACGACTTTGACAGTTAAAAAACATGCACAAGCATTATTCTTAAATGTTTCCATCCCCAAATTTTCTAATACATTAACTTCTATGTCAATAGGAATAAGGACAAAATAAAAGGTTTTAGATTATGTTTATTTAAATCAACATGAAGAGCCTGAAGGGTCACCACCAATATAATTAACTAGTGAAAACTGACAAGTGAGTTGAAATAGTAAGTTAATAAGTAACCCCTAAAAAGCATATTCATATTATTTTAGCACTATCATGCATATATATATATATGTGTGTGTGTGCATACATTGACCATACTTATTACAGTTCACGCGGTTTGTGGGGTTGAAAAAAGTACACCTAAAACCGCGTATGATCAGCTTCGAATTATGCTCAAGCCTATATTCAACTCAAACAAAAATTCTCATAACCAGACAAATCCCTCTGTACCCTTTGTTCCTCTTCTTCTTCCGTTATCTTTTTCTTCTTGGTTTTATTCATAGGGAAAATAAGGGAGAAAAAAAAAAAAAAAAAAAAAAGGAGGAAAAATATGGTGCTACACATATTGTTACTAGCAATATTGTTCATTGCTGCCATATTTAACCTATTCTTCTATTTTCCCACCAAGAAATTGTCTTCATGGATTCACTCTTTGATCGTTCCAACTATTACTTCTTCAAAAAGTTCCACTGATACTTCATCTTCTTCCAAGAAAGAGAAAACCAACACCACCACCACCACCACCACCAACAATAATAATAATAACAATAGGGCTGAGCTTAGAAGAGTGTTTGCCACTTTTGACAAGAACAGTGACGGATTTATAACCAAGGAAGAGCTAAGGGAGTCACTCAAGAACATCAGAATCTTCGTGACAGAGAGAGAGGTTGAAGAAATGGTGCTGAAATTGGATGCTAATGGAGATGGTTTGATTGACTTTGAGGAGTTTGGCTTGCTTTGTGAGTCCATGATTGGTAGTGGTGGAAAAGAAGAAGAGAAGGTGAAACATGGGGAAGAAAGCATGTTGGGAAATGAAGAGGATTTGAAGGAGGCTTTTGATGTGTTTGATAGAGACAAAGATGGTCTAATTTCGGTCGAGGAGTTGGGTTCGATTTTGTCCTCTTTGGGGTTGAAAGAAGGGAAGAAGATGGAGAATTGTAAAGAGATGATTAGGAAAGTTGATATGGATGGAGATGGTATGGTTAACTTTGAAGAGTTCAAGAGGATGATGAAAAGTGGAGGAATGCTTCTCTTAGCTTCATGATATTCTCATAAGTACTCTCTCTCTCAACTACTCACAAAGCTTTAATTAGAAGTCCTTTATCTTCTGCCTTGTTCTTTTCTCTCTAAGCCCTTTCAAGTTTGAGTAATCCTAATCTCTCCCTCTCTCTATACAGGTAGGTCTCTTTATCTCTCTTTCAGTCTTTCTAACAGACATATTCTACAGACTACAAGCTAAAGGTGTCTAAGATTATCACCATATAACATGTGATTTATATTGCCTCTCAACCAGTCTCTCTGTAACTGTTTTATTTAAACTTTCTTTGCCGGCAGAGTTGTGTGTATTTATATGTGTAATATATGGAAACCAAGGCTAGAATACAATTTACAAAACAGGGTTGCCCTGCAATTTCCTTCTGATATTCATGAAAATCAAAGTTACTATGCCATTTGCTGACCTTTGTGGGGAGGTCAGGAATTGGTTTGATGCAATTTTGTGGTTCTTTTATTCACTGAAAAATGACATTATATGAGTCTTTTACAAATTCAACAATATAGAAACTATTTTATCCAGGAAAAAGGGGCTCTGTAGCAATGATGAATTATGGCCAGCAAAACTCTTATTGGTCAATGAATAATTGGATCATGTGCCATTTAGCATTTTGTTTTTCTGATTGTGTCCTTAATATGTAAAGCATTTGCCGGCAATATTTATACATATACTTAATATATATGTATATATATATATATATTTCCATTGACCTTGAAATCTGTGTCGTCAAACCAAAGGGCCATGTCTACCCTTCTTTGAATGTATCACCTAACAAGGTTTTGAACTTTCCCAACATAAACGGAATTCTTGGCAGGTTATCTGTATGTAGTAAATTCATATCAAATATCATTGACATGTACTCAATTGACCAGGCTGCTAAATAAACAACTTCTAGATAATAGAACACAGTTTCATTTTTTTTTTCCCCCTTTTCTTTCAGTTTCAAAACCAAAAAAAAAAAAGAACACAGTTTCTTTTTGGGGAAATTAGATATTATACAGTATTTCAGAAAAAAAAATTTTGAAAAATACGGTGATTTTGTATTTTTTTTTTTTTTAAGGTGTGGTACGGTTTTTATTAAAAAAATACTGTTTTTTAAAAAATATTTAGAAAAATACCATTGTTTTAAAATAGTAACTAGTTTCTAGTAACCAATTTCTAGAAACTGGTAACTAGTAACCAAATATATTTATAACTAGTATGTAACTGGTAACCAGTTTCTAGAAACTCGTAACTAATAACTATTTTAAAAATAATATTTTCTAAATATTTATTAAAAAGTGATATTTTCCTAATAAAAAGGGTACAAAATTTAAAAAAAGTATGACTTCCGTATTTTTGTAATTTTTTTTGGTTTTTGTAGGTATAAGTGTTAGAAACCTTTCTTTTTAGGTTAAGTAGACAATTATCACTTTTTTTAAATGTTTAACTAAATTTACCACCACTATTAGATTCTTTTGAGAGAGAATTAGTCAAGAATCTGTCAAGAATCTTTCAAGAATCAGTCAAGAATCCATCAAGAATCTTTCAAGATTACCACTAACGTCAAGAATCTGTCAAGAATCCGTCAAGATTGTCAAGAATTCGTCAAGAATTCGTCAAAAAAAGTGATATAGTAGTAGATTTAATTAATGAGGCAAAAAAAGTAGTATTCACCTAATTTATTCTTTTTAGTTTGCTGGCTTGGCGTAGACCAAAAGACTGGCACAAACACTTGTAAAGTAGTAGAAAAGGGTTTTTTTTTTTTTTTTTTTCTTTCGATAAAAAAAAGGTAAAGCATTCACTAGTTCTTTAAAGGGGGCCCTATGCGGAAACTTCCTGGTCCTGCTACCTTTTCTTATTTTAACTTCTTTGAACGGTTATTCCAAAGACCAATCTATGAGGTAAAGGAGGGGCCTGATAGAAGAAAGGAGACTTACGATCAATGTGAAGAATCACAGTCAGTATACTCCAAGTATATTGTTAATTGGAATACAATGTCATACTCAAGTAATCCCTTGCACGACTAAGGACTTCACAAGAAGGTATCATTTTCATGGCAAAAATTGCATCCGAAATGGAGTAGATATTGAGACCATCTGGAGACGAGAAAATCAGTGTTCCTATTCCGATATGCCATTCATAGATAGCAGACTATACGAGAAGCAAATCAGTCTAAGAAATTCGATAACAGAAGCCAAAAGCTTACAAACAGGGATTTTATTAACTTATGATGAACCAATTAAATTTTTTGATGCCTCTTACAATCGTCTGAGTACCAAATTTACTCGAAGATCAAGTATTGAGAAAAAAAAAAAAAAAAACGTGCTACACTACAGTGTTCTTATGCAACTTAATGTGTCCTTGGTCTGGTCCTGCTTAGCTTTTACATAAAAGGGCACACCACACCACCAGATTGCTATATATGGCCCCAAATTACGGGTAGGTAACAACAGTTGAGGTGCCTTCAGATCATAAGCACAACCTGCTATGTGCCCAAAGAATCAAATTCCACAAGGAATCAGAAAACATCCGGGTGAAACCGCCCTGGAATGGAGCTGCTCTGTTGAGCCTGCTTCAGGTGTAGTGTAAGCGCATAGTTATTGACCTGATAGGGTATAAAATCAATCAGTAGAAATTCAATCATAGGATAGAACTGAAAACACAGATGAAGATAAAAATTTACATCATGCATTTACATGCCAAAACTATCGACAAATTTAAACAAATTATCATAGAAAGGAATGTATCTGCATCGTGAATTCAACCTCCAATGTTCTCAACTGCTCTTGGTACTGAGCCACCAGTTGCTTCAATTGCTGCAACTCCTGGTTCCTATCTTCAAATTCTTTGTGACGTTCATGCTGAATCGACACAGCTCGCTTAAGAATTGTATTTTCCTGAATAAGTGCTTCTACTTGTTCCTTTAGCATCGTATTTTCCTACAAGTAATTAAAAGCAAACATACAAAAACCTATCATCAAATTTTTATCATCCGCTAAAACTAAGCAACAGAGGAGAAGAGAGAGGTTGCGAAAATTGAAGCATTATGCACACAACAGAAAAAAGCACCGAGAAAATTAAACCTGGTGGAGGCTTTGTGCCGCATCTGCACTAGCGCGTGTGTAGATGGATTTCTCCAAAACCTCAAGAACTCTTGATGCACGAGCTTTGGCGTCATCCATGTCAGATGCACTCATCATCTCTCTAACAAAGAGCTCCACCCAATCTGCACCATCCTTTGGAAGATTTTCCTCCCCGACTGGCACCTCTCCATTAGCTTTCACTGCACGTGAAAAGAATATTTCATTCATACCATTGATAGTAACAACATTGCTTTTAACATCACTAAGCAAACAAGACCTAAATATCCCACTAATTTTTATTATTTATAAAGAAAAAGAAGTGATAGATAAGGAAAATATACAAATAAAATTATAGAACTGATCATCGATAGGAGACAACAGAATGCAAAGATCCACAGATCATACAAAGTCCTTTTAGTTCCCAACTAATGTATTAGGATCCTTGAGATTTCCCCTATATTTCTCCATAGATCATACAATCTCTTGGATCCTTTTTATCCACCTGTTCTGTTGTTGATGTCAATCAGTTGCTTATAGCCATATCTTTACACTATCAACCTCAAATGTCCACTATAGTTAAAATAAACATTTTCCTGCAAATTACTTAACATTCATTTTGGTAACAAAAATTTCCAGTAACCTTGTGATTGGAGTTGAACATCTGCTTCTGCTGCTACATCTGATGCGCCAGCGGACGAACCTAAATTTTGGTCAACAGATCCTAGTCGAAGCTCATTCAAACTTCTAATAGCCGAGTCCAAATCATCTCCACATTCTTCAAGTGCTCTCTCCAGAAGCTAGAATGATAATTTCCAAATGTCAGGAACTTAACACAAACAATACAAAGTTAATTTCCTAAGAATGATAATTCAAAGGCACAAGAAATGCGGAAGAATCAAACAATACAAAGTGACAAAGTTAATTTCGCAACGTGAACTTAACACAAAACTTCAATAAAACAACAAATTTAACCCTCTAAGTCTAACCCTCTAAAATGGAGCTCAACAAAGGTCACTTGAACCATGATTTATACAGCCAAATTATCCACGTGGGGTTTGCCAAAGGCCTCAAAAAGTTTTCACTAAGATCATGATTACCCAGACAAAGTATAATTAATAAATGAAAAGGACCCATTTAAGCAATGGGTCAAACTCCGATGAACCTAAAGATAACACAAATTAAGAAACAAATCATTCAAAACCCATTAACACAAAACCCAAAATTACGTAAAACCAAATTCCACAAAACGAACCTGAGGGTCCATGTCCGGGAAAATTCCCCTTAGATAATCGACGAGTTGCGAAGATTGCGAAGCAGTTGCAAAGGGATATTGATTGGAGGAGGCCAAGGCTGAAACTGAGGAAGATTTCGGAGGCGAGAACCGAACAGGCGAAGAGGAAGGAGAGGTTGAAGACGAAGAAAATCTGATTCTCTTGGAAACTGGAGGCGTAGTGGGCAACTCTTCGAATATGGATCTCTTACCACACACTATGGCAGACATGTTTCGCCTCCGTCGATCGGCGGCTTCTTCTTCCCCCACTCTACTCTCTGCGCGCGGGATCCGCACCCCAAACCCTCGACGAGCTGTTCATGCAGCGCCGCCCCCAAATTCCGATCCCCGAACCCTAGAATCGCAAGATCGAGAACCGAATTCCGCCCCAAAGCAACAAACTTTACACCAAACTGATCCAATTTAGGGCTCGAATCTCCCCCAATTTCTTCAATCACGATCAAGAATGATCAGATTGATGAGAATTTTCTCCGATTATGGACAAAATTGACTTAAATTAGGGTTCGGTTACATCTCGGGATTTTGATCGGAGAAATGAGAGCCCTCTTTGCCCATTTTTGGTCTCAGCAGAGAGAGTCCACCGCTTTGAAGTTTATTCCGATAACCATGAAAGGCCTTGGTTCGATGAAGGACCTGTTGAATTGTGCCAAGTACGCAGATTTTTATATTAGGGGGAAGTTGGAGGACACGTGGTTTGATTTAGTTGGACCGTGTTTTTGATGTGGTGAAGAGGTGGGTGAGGTTTTGGGGGTTTCTTATCTTGATTGATCGATTGATTGACGTTATAGCCGTCGTCGAGGAATTTGGTGCCTTGAGTTTTGAGCCTGACATCTAGCCACATACGCCTATTAAAATAATTCTCTTTTACAAAAGGTGTTACTCCTTTCCAAAAAAAAAAATGTTATTTAATTGAATTTTATTTAAAATAAATAATTCATTAATTAAAAATATGTTATGATATGTTTGAGTTGGCCATTTAGGTAGAGGGAAAGATGAGAAAATGACATGGACTGAAATAACTTGGGCCGAAACGACTTTTTTGTGCTTTTCTTTCAAACTGATATTTTTATATTTTTAGTAGGGTTAAGAAAGTCTTGATGATTAAAAAAAAAAACATGATAATTTAAGATTTTAGATTCTACAATACAACCCCGTTAAGTAGTTGTAGGGATACAATCATAATTAACGGTTGATAATTGATCTAAGAGGAAATATGGCCCACAAAATGCAAGTTTAGAGTGTTTCTGTTCACAGTAAATTGTCTAAAAAGATTCTCTTTCCTCTTTCTTTTGCTATTCGCCGACACTCTCTCCTCTCCATAACTCTTCTGCAATTTTTTTTTTTTTTTCATTTTTGCACTTCATAGTAGAGATGAAGCTCTAATTAGCAAGTTAAAAACAGAGGTTAAAACAATATGTATGCTTCTTTTTCATCTTTCATTATCGTTTAATATCTAGTTTAGTGTTTACATGAACAAAACACTTCCATTTTTTTTGAACAAAACAACTAAAATGTATCTGATTAAATTCAAGCAAGAGAAAAAAAGGAAACTCAAGCAAATTAAAGAGAAGAACATGGTTTTTTCTGCCAAATCGTTGTTTTTTTTTTTAAAAAGAAAACCACAATCGATTTATTCTAAGGAAAAAAAAAAATCAAAAAACACACGTAGTCCTCCTTTTCACCTCGTCTTCTTCATCATCTCCGCTCAACTCAAGATCTAATCGCGTCCACCATTGTCGATCATCATCCCATATGCTCAATGCTGCTTCATACCCTAAAGCCGACAATCCAAGGCAGGACGAAAAAAAAATTTAAAGAAAGAATGAAATTTAAGAGGAGAAGAAAAAGATTTATCGTTTTGGTTTAATGTAAAATTAGAGGGTTTTTCTTTTATAGATATCTAAAATTGGAGGATTACTCTTTTACAGATATCTAACTAAAGCTTTGGAGATAGGTGGTCTTGTTGAAGATAGGGAAAACGGAAAATAATTTTATTATTTATTTATTTTTTTAATAAAACGTAATAATTATATGTGATTTGGCATATATTTCATCTCGTACACCTCATGCTATCTGAGGTGTTTGATTTAGATCTAATGGTCATTAAAAAGATTTCAATAATAAGGTCAAAAATAAGAATTGTATTGTAGAAATCCCTGATTTTATGAAGTTGTTGATCATAAATTAAAAAGTTTTTAACACTCTTTAAAATATCATTTTTTTTAAATACATTAAAAAGTCATTTTGGCCTAAATTAGTCTTATCACGTCTTTTTTGTGCTTTTCTTTCAAACTGATATTTTTAATAGGGTTAAGAAAGTCTTGATGATTAAAAAAAAAATGATAATTTAAGATTTTATGAAGTTGTTGATCATAAATTAAAAGGGCGCGTCTACAGTAGGGGCGCCCCTACGTAGGGCCCTGTCTATTCACCGTTGGATGGGAATCTGTATATAAATAGATTCTCCACAGATTCTCGTTATTCCCCACAGATTCCCATCCAACGATAATTAAGGCATGACCCTACGTAAGGACGCCCCTACCGTAGCCATCCCCAAATTAAAAAGTTTTTAACACTCTTTAAAATATCATTTAAAAAAAATGGGCGCGTCTACAGTAGGGGCGCCCCTACGTAGGGCCCTGTCTATTCACCGTTGGATGAGAATCTGTATATAAATAGATTCTCCACAGATTCTCGTTATTCCCCACAGATTCCCATCCAACGATAATTAAGGCATGACCCTACGTAAGGACGCCCCTACCATAACCATCCCAAAAAAAATACATTAAAAAGTCATTTTGGCCTAAATTAGTCTTATCCCGTCTTTTTTTTCAGAAAAAAATAAGAAAATGAAGCTTCTTTTAAATATAGTACGAAAATAGTTTGAGTTTTCATAATAGTAGCAAATAGAAAACTTTACATCTAAAAATTTTGAATCCTAAATGTTCAAAAATACCTTTAACGTTTTATTGAAATTAAAACTAAAGCAAAGAAAAAAAAAATTGACAAGAGGAGAAGTAGGAATCCAAAAGCTTGAAATTATCGCCAATGAACTCCTCAACCTAATGAAGCTCGAGAGGTACAACTATCCAGTCCTATTACGCCTCAAAATGGGCCTCAACCGGTATGATCCGATGGTGTCAGCATCCAACTCGGCTGGTTTGGCGATGGCCGGATCTAGGTTTGGCGTTGACTAATGCTAAGGCTGCGGAGAAGATGGCGTTCGAGCTTAAGGAGTAAAACAAACACTTTTACTTTTTAAATCAATTCTATGAAAACTTGACAAATATTCTCGATTTTTTTTTTCTTTTTTAATATATTTCATGATAAGACATAAGGTAATGTTCAGCTGAAAAGTTGGAGATATAGAACTTCTAAGCTATTGAAACTTCTTCTTTTTTTTGTTCTTTTTTTTTTTCTAGAAAGCCTAATAATTTACTTCGAACTACATTAATTGTCAGGTGGAAATAAAAGGAGCGCTTGATTTTACGTATTTCAACACTTGCATTATAAGAATGGGGATGGCTACGGTAGGGGCGTCCCTACGTAGGGTCATGCCTTAATTATCGTTGGATGGGAATCTGTGGGGAATAACGGGAATCTGTGGAGAATTTATTTATATACAGATTCCCATCCAACGGTGAATAGACAGGGCCCTACGTAGGGGCGCCCCTACTGTAGACGCGCCCTATAAGAATTTATTGCTTATCTTCTCTTTTTGACTTTATTATTTTAAATTTAAAAGTTAGCAGATACAAAATTCAGGACTATTTCTTTACTCTTTTTCTTTTGTTTTTCATTTTTTTCCTCCCTAGAGACTAATTAATTATTTTCTTTTTCTAAATATTCCCCGGGCCTTGTTTGTTTGCTCTATTGTTCGATAAAAATGGCACGTATTGGTTGACAATTGCTAGTATTAATGACCCATTCTCTTACCAAAAGATGCCTTAGAAACTAAAGTATCTTTTTAACCAGAAACCCTAGACATATCAATAAAACTAGTAAATAAGTGTAAAACTAGTAGGAAAATAGTCAATTAGTAAATAAGTATAATTATCAACTAGCCTAAGGGTGAAATGGGTGGGGGGAGGGGGGAATATTTAATAGAAATAATCAACTAATTTTATCCTAAGTGTAAGAAAGATAGCCAACTGGTTTCTAAGTGTAATTATCAACTAGTTTATAATAAAATAGTCTAGGAAAAAAAAAAGATAAATAGATTAATGAAAATGATCAACTAGTTTCATTCATTTCTGAGAGTAAAGAAAATGGTCAACTAATTTCAATCCTATGTAGAGGGAAAATAGTCAACTAGTAGATTAGTGTAATTCTCAATTAATTTATAACTCTTTTATAAAATACTATTGGTCAAAATTTCCCAAAAAATGTCCTCACCAAGAACATTTCAGCTCAAAATGACTTTTTTATAACTCTTTTATAAAATGACAAGTGTAATATCCAAACAAGAAAATCCACCGATCCCACAAATATGAATTTTTCACCCATAAATTTATGAATTCCTAAAATCAAAAGACATTACAAAATCAAAATTTCTAGAAAGCTCTAAGAAACATATTATTCTTAGACGAAATTACAATTAAAAAATGAATCGACTAGGATTAAATAAAAAAACCATAAATAAGCATTAGGAATTCATAGCCTACTTGCCTCCCACAATTTCATCCTAAGGAATCCTCTCTAAAACACGTCTCAAAAGCTTTAAGTCTCTAAGTACATAAGCATATACACTAGTCTCAGCCATCCACCGCCTATTTGTGAAAACCGTCCACCACCAAAAATAAAATGATCAAGCACCATTTTCCCTTTGTGGTTACCAAGAACCGACCTTACAAAATTTCTTAGCTAAGTAGATTTTTAATATTAAGCTAACAATTGATAGTGTAACACTTAGACCTCACACCACAATAAATAATAAACATAAATGCCTCAAAATCGTTTTTGTTGACCAAAACAACTCACATAAGAAGTTTTACTTTGGTGGCAACGTTTATTGAAATGGCGTCTGTCCAAGTATGATAAAGAATATGTATAAAATAAAAGTACAAAACTAACCCTAATATTTAAGACAAATAAAGAAATAAAATACATAAGCGTCTAGTATACCCCTATTAGACAAATAAAGTTATTTGATTTTATTGAAACCTAAGAAGAAAAAAGTAAAAAAGCCAAAGGTATAGGTAGAAAAAGAATAGATGATGACTTTCTTATTTGCACTTATAGCATATAGTATATGAAATGAAATCATATGCCACATCTTTATGTCATATCCTTTGCACTAGTACTATTGAATTGCCATGTGTCCTAGAAGCCTAAACTCCCCACGCTTTTTTGGGATTATTTCTTTTTTTTTTTTTTTAAAAAAGAAGGGTAACTCGAGAAAAGTTAGAGGAACTCTAACAAAGTGAATTGTTGAAGGTCCTTGATGCGTTTGATAAGCATTCCCATGATATTGTGGGTGTTGGCTCTGACGAGAAGAGCATCACACTATTCCTATAATAGATGATCTTAAGTTTTCTATTCAAATTGTTTATCTAGGTTTGATTTAGATTCACTAATAAGTTTGTTTTTATGCATAATGTTGATACCATTTTAGGTTTAGTGTTTAGTAATTTTTTACTGTTTTTATTAGGAATTTATGTATTTTTATTATTTATTTGCAGGTCCGATATTCGATGATACAATTGAGTTTGGTTCATGCAAAATTAAGCGAAACAAAGAGTTGAAATCTAAGGCTGCAACACGGATTAGTTTTAGCCACAGTGCAAGATGAAAACTAAAAAAATCAGTAATTCATGGCTGTAGCCATAGGAATCACGGCCATAGTGTGAGAACTATGGCTGAAGCTAAGAAGAACCTAGCTGCAGCTATCATCCTTATGCAAAAATACCCAATTATTGTGGCTGTTGGGAAAAAAATCACCTTCCCACTTCTAAATTACCGTATAAGTGAACAATAATGTATATATCAATAGTGTCGTGCACGTGAATAGTAATTTTCGAAATATATACAAGAATAAAGTAAACAACAAGACACAGATTTACATGATTTACCCAACTTGGGCTATGTCCACAGAGCTACTGTAGATATTTCGCTATATGAGAAAATCTTTTACAAGTATTTATAAATACTCACTCACAATCCTGATCCCAAATACACCCAATCACACTTTTACAAGTATTCTTTTACTCACACCTTTTACTATCACTTTTTGAAGTCTTCTCTTACGCAAAGAAACTATACTCTCCTTGAAAGAAGAAACAAAGAGAAAAGAAAGAATTTAATCAAAAAAAAAAAAACTTGAAATGCTTCTGATTCTGGGATACCTTTTGAAGTTGAAGAGGGAAATTGTTTGTAGCTAAGCCCCCTCTCTATTTTCGTGTTTCGGCCTAATACTTCCAAGAAGCATTAAATACGGCTAAAAAAAAAAAAAAAAAACTTCAGCACCGAATTCGGTGCCTACTCCTTTTTTTTTTCTTTTCACTTAAAATGTGAGGCCCAATATTTTTAAATTTATTTTTGTCTTCTTTTTCTCTTTTTTCTTCCATAGCCTCTGCTTTTTTCTCTTCTTCTTTTCACCTAATGTGGGTTACCTTTGTCCTCTTGCTCAATAATTCTCTCACTTGAAGACTTGATTTTAATCATGTCTTTACACTCGATCAATACAGTAGCTCATCTCATAGCTTATATTGCTATCATTGTCTTTATTGATAATTATACTCCACTATATGAGTATACCACTTAAAATTGACGAATTCTAAGAATTTCATCTCAGCTCATATCGAAAAATCTTGCTAATAGTTATGGTACTGACTCCCATGTTCGGTTTTTCTAGAAGTCCATCAACCATCGACATCATTTACCATACACCTTGTATTAATGCCAAACCAATATATGTGCGCAAACTTGTGAATCTTAAATTTGCCACTAATTTACATCCTCTTTCATGGCAATTTCTGGGATCAGTGGCATTGCTATGAGGATGTACATCTCTTTCTTATAGAGTATTTTCAATGCCTCCATTACAGAAGACAATATTAGGAGCTTTATTAGACTTGGAGCCTCCAGCCGAACTAGCTTTATCTTTTGCGTAATTTCTTTTTATGTGCCCAGACTATTTACACGTCCAGTAGACAATATTCTTCTTCTTAGAGTTTCTTTTCTTTTTCTCGACTGTCAATGCAGAACCTTTGGATGATACATTACTTCTACTATTGCTCAGTCATCTTTCTTCAAGAAAGAGTTTACTTGTTTCTTCTGAAAAAATCATTGTCTCCTTCCTGTACATCAGAATTGGCTTCATACATTCACAGGAATATAGAAGAGATAAGATGAGTCGCAACGTCTTATCCTTATCATCAATCTTAACTCCAATAGTACCCAATTTAGAAAGATATCGATTAAGACAGTTAGATGGTCTAATATTGTTTTACCTTTACTCATTTATAGTTTATGAAATTGCTCTTTCATGTATACCTGATTTGAGACATCTTTCGTCCGATACAATTCTCTGAGCTTTTCCTAGAGTTTCTACTGTTCTAAGCATATTTGCTAGAATATTTTTTGTCAATTATATCTGCATCGCACTTGCATCTCTATCGTCTAGATGTTGTCAGTCTTTATTTCAGAAATATCTCTTCCCTTCAAAACTCTGTATAAACCAGATTGAATCAATAAATCTTAATTTGAGCTTGCCACAAGGCAAAGTTGATGTTACCATCAAATTTTTCGATATCATATCCGATCAGAGTTGAATTCTTGATTCCTGACATATCGCTTTGTACTTTTCGTTTGAAAAACTTGCTAAGAAAGTTCTCAAGAAAGGCTGGAGATTTCAAATGCTCTTACTTAAATATAGCCTCTTCACTTAGAACTTCTCAGACTACCACAAAGCTCTAATACACTGCAGAACTTATCACAGCATGTCGCTCTGATACCAGTTATTGGGAAAAAATCACATTCTTACTTCTAAATTACCGTATAAGTGACAGTAATATATATATATATATATATATGAATACTGTAAATAATAATCTTTGAAATAAATACAGAAATAAAGTAAATAACAAGACATAAATTTACGTCTTTTATACAACTTGAGCTACGTCTACGAAACTACTGCAGATCTTTCAATATAGAAGAAATCTTTTACAAATATTTACAAATACTCACTCATAACCTTGATCTCAAACACATCCAAGCACTTTTTCACAAGTATTCTCTCATTCACACATTTTATTGTCACTCTTTGCAATCTCTTCTTATACAAAAAAACTTTACTCTACTTGAAAGAAGAAACAAAGAGACAAGAAATGATTTAATCAGAAGAAAAAAACTTAATATGATTCTGATTCTGGGATAACTTCTAAAGTTGAGGGGGGGATGGGTTATTTATAGCTGATCCTCCTTCTCTATTTCCACGTTTCGGCCTAATATGTCTAAGAAGTACTAAACACCATGGGAAAAAAAAAATCTTCGGTACCGAATTCGATGCCCACTCTTTTTTTTTTTCCACCTAAAGTGTGGGGCCTATCATTTTTAAATTTATTTTTGTCTTCTTTTTCTTTTCTTCTTCTGCAACCTCTCCTTTTTTCTCTTTACCTAATGTGTGCTGCCTTTGTCCTCTTGCCCAACAGTAGCTGCAATGCTATAGCACAGAGAAAGGTAGTTGCAGTGCATGGGTTCATGGCTGAAATTTCTTGGGTCACAAGTCACAATTTTAAACGGGTATTTACCCAAACAAGAGAGGACAAGACTTATAAATAAGAGAGAAAAACCACTTTTAGGGAGAGAGAAAACCCTAGAAAGACTGATAAAAGGAGAAACACTTGGAAAAGAGATTGAAGATTAGAGATCATCGCTAAATCCTTTCCAGTTTTTTATTCATCATCTTCTTTCCTTTTCCTCGTTTACTTTCTCAAAGATGTGGAACATTTTGAGCATTGTTTTTGTTAATTCCATTATGAATTAAATTTATATTCTAGAGTTACAATGGGATCTCTACATATAGTTTAAATTATTATGTTATCTTTTTTATTTATGATTTCGAGTATTGAATAATTTGTTCTATCTTGTGTTTACTACTTCTAATTAATTGGCCATTAATTAGATTGATTAGGTAATATGAATAAACTCAGAAAAGGGATTTTAGATCTAAACCGAGATAGAATAACATATGATCGTTATGTTTAGATGAATTTGTGTAGAATAAGAGTATATCTACATAACATATATAGTCGTTAAAAGAACATATTCTTACCGAATCTTTTTTTAATCTAATTCATATGTGAATATAGTGAGTTAATTAGAGGAGATATTTCTTTCGAACTATCGGAAGAGACTTGTAGATAAATTAGGATTCTTAGTTGACAATTTAAATTGAATAATATTTAAAATATAGTAACTAGTAATTTAGGCAAACATAGAATGAAAGCTATAATTCTAGGTTTAGATTCATTGATACTTTGATAAGAATTGCTATCCTTATTATTTTGTTTTGATTTATTTTGTAATTTTCTTTTAGTTTAATTTTAATTCTACAAATTTTAATTGTTGTTTGAATAAATCAAAAACTCATTTAGGTTAGTAATTAGTAAATTATAATAATTTCTTCGTAGGAACGATATCTTTCACTCATTATTATATTACTTGTTATGATACGTGTACTTGCGTTTAAAATTACCATAACATTTACAACAGAGGATATCGAAAGTATACAAAATCTCAGAGATTCAACTTAAGTACACGTATAAATTAATACGATAGAATCAGAACATGAGTAACAGTTAAGAACCTAAAGAACTTCACTACAAGTGAAGGATTGATGGTACCATGGCTTTATTTCACTTTATTCTCAATTTGTTTTTTCTCTTATGATGGCTTAGTAAGGTTTCATTTGGTATGATACATGACGATTTGTTAGTAATTGGATAGGAAATAGGATAGAAAATTGTGACAGACGATCTCGTTCCTTTATAAATGAATTTTTTAAGACTAGTAAAAAAATTTATGACTTTTTATTAACATTTTATCAATGGTCATAAAATTTTTTAGTAATAAAGAGATCCAAAAAATATCATGAAGTTTTTGACAAATCTTAAAATGGTCATTAAGAAAAAAGTCATAAAAAAAGTTGAAAAAGAGTTCTTTCGCCCAAAATTCAAAGAGGAAAGTAGGCCATCTATGGCCATTTTAGAAAAGAATTGTAAATTTACAGTGGGCTTAGTTTTTTCTAGACCTAGTATAGCATTTTTTTTGAAAAATGCCACTTTAAAATTTTTTTTTAGAAAAATATCATTTTTTAAAATAGTAACTAATAGCCGATAACTAGTTTTCGAGCACTGGTAACGAGTAACTAAAGGTACTTATAACCGGTATATAACTGATAACTAGTAACCAGTAACTAATTTTTAAACACTGATGACTAGTAACCATTTTAAAAAATGGTTATTTCTTAAAAACTTTTTAAAAAGGGATTTCTTTCTAGAAAAAAGCAGTACGGGAATTGGAAAAAAAAAAAAAAATTGACCCATCGTATTTTTGTATTTTTTTGTTTTATATTCTTTTTGTAGGTAAAAGTGTTAGAAACCCAAATTTAAAGGGGTCTTATAGCAAAATGGCCGAATTTTTGGCACATTTTAAATAAAAGTCTGTTTTTTAAATGTTAAAATAAAATGATCAATATATCAGTATGTATACCAGGTATATAATTTTTGGCACATTTTAAATAAAAGTCTGTTTTTTAAATGTTAAAATAAAATGATCAATATATCAGTATGGATACCAGGTATATAATATGATATGCCTAGTATCAAAACTAATATACTCAATACATAAACTTAAGTTGGTATATAAGTAAATATACTAAATGTAAAAATATATATACTCGGCAATTTAATTATAAAAAGAGAAAAACAGATATCTTATTAAAAGGAAGTGTAAAAAATGATACACTTTAATTTCCCAATTTTAAAAATTACTAGAAAAATTTTATAAATACCCATTTTTAAAACCATATTTCCATAAATACCCGTTTTTTTACCCATTATTATAGAAATGTAGACTACCATTCTTTTACACATGAAATGTATACTGTGGTCTATATTTTATGAATAAAAATTACACTAAAAATTAGTACATATTTTAAAATGTATACCGTAGGTTAAATTTATAATGAAAAAAATATAAAAACAGTGGTAAACATTTACAATATAAATGTTTACCATTCATATTTTACACATTAAATGTGTACCTCACGGATAAAATTTACATTGTAAATGTGGACTACTCATATTTTATATACGAAATGTGGACCGTAAAAACGGGTATTTTTTAAAGAAAAATTAAAAACGGTATTTATGAAAGTAAGTTTCAAAAACGGGTATTAGACGTAAATCTTTCCAAATTACTTCTAGTCAGGTCCAGTTCTTGGGAAAGAAAGGCCCATTCGGATCGGATCCAATCTCGATTCGGATGGAGAAAACAGGAAGCCCAGCCAAAGCAAGTTGGACAACCATGCATTCGCTTGATCCTGACCACAACCCAATCTCGGCCGAGCTGACGTGGCCCAACTGCAAAGGTTGACCAAATATTTCGGGAAATTTACAGTAGTACCGATTTGTGTACTTATATTTCATTCATGACATGTATAAAATACGTGTGTATGTATTTCTCAAAAAATGGGTATAAAAATAGGTCTTTATAAAATAAAAATAAAAAATAATTATTTGTGAAAATATGCTTAAGAAAATGAATATTTCTAAACTTTTCCCAAATATTTCCATTACATTTGTATAAATTTGTGTTATTATTTTGGGAAATTTTTCATAATGAAAAAATACCAAATTTTCTTCACTGTATTTTGGCAATTTTGACCATGTAGTTTTCGGAATGCAAAATGTATTTTCTTCAATTTGCCAAAGCATATTACAATGACTTTAATATTTTAGTTAAAACTAATTAAATAGTCAAACTACCTTCTTAACCTTATAACTAAATTTTTTTTTATATTTGTATATTTTTCGTAGATTCTTTAAAATATAGATAACTAATAGTGAAAATTACACCTAATACTCATTTTTTAAAACTTATTTCAAAAATACCTGTTTTTAATACTTCTCTCAAAAATACCCGTTTTTACGGTCCACATTTCATATAAAAAGTATGAGTGGTCCATATTTATAATGTAAATTTTATCCATGAGGTACACATTTCATGTGTAAAATATGAACGGTACACATTTTAAAATGTGTAACAATTTTGAGTGTAAATTTTATTCATGAAATGTGGACCGCGGTATACATTTAATGCATGAAATATATACTGTGGCCTACATTTCATATGTAAAACAGTGGTGGTCTACATTTCTCCAAATAAAATGTATAAAAACGGTTATTTGTGAAATAAAAATAAAAAATAAGTATTTATGAAAATATAGTTTTAAAAACGGGTATTTATGAACTTTTCCCTAACTAATATTTAAGTTTTTTTGGTTACAAGTTTGGTTTGACTATTTATTAGTGACACTTTGGCCATCTTCGTATAAATATTTGACTAATCAATGGAAAATTGTCGGGAGGGATAATGTAACTTGATTTTACAAACTACGAGTAAATGTATTTTACATTCCTAAAATATATAATACCCTTGACTTGTAGTTTGCCAAATCTGAAAGAAAAAAAGCATGACTTTTCAAATACGTAAAATAATATGCCGATACTTGAGATTTATACAAATTTATACCTGAGCGAAATAAAAAAACAAAAATACTCCTCTCTAACTAAAATTATAAACGTTCAAGCACTAAATATTTTTATATAAAATTTTTTTTATAAACATATTTTATATTTCTAACTTTTTAAATTAAAAATTAAAAGAAACCTAATTATAAAACATTCTTAGAAATTATTTTAGTGTTTAGTACTTTTTTTGTTATGTTGATGAGAGAGTAGTATTGTTTTTTATTATTAAAATAGCAAATTGGCAATCACAGAGGACAAATTTGTAGAAATCTAAAATATAGGTATTATTTTGAAAAGTTAAGAGTTTTGTTTTTTAGAAAAAACTTAAATAATCAGAGTATTTTTTTGTCATAAATCCAAAAAAATAAATAGCTTTATCCAAAAAAAAAAAAAAAACAATTTGATTAAAACTAAATCACTAAGAAAATAAGAGAAATAAAGTGGCAACAAAATGAATTTCACTAATTTTATTTTTAAAAAAGAAGGAATTTCACTAATAAAAAATATTGACAAACTTATAGTAAGAATAATCGCCAAAATAGAACGTCAAAGGACTAAAAGTGACTTCCAACCTGATTTTCTTTCTATTTTATTTTTATGTAAACATATAGAAACTGTAATTTTTCTTGAGCTAACATCCATGGAAGCCGAATCCTTTGAGGATCCACCCACCAAACTCAGCTCACTTTTTTCCTGAGGTGAAAGACCAATCTTTTGGATCGAAATGAATCCACACTCGAAATATTCTAAATATGCAGACTTTATTTTGTTTATTTTTTACTTATTCTAGCGAAAGGTGATAAGAATTGGCTAGGTTTCAAATTAACTTCATCTCGAGCTGCTCTTAGTGCTCTGATTTGGTTACCAGGAGACTTTAATATGGTTAATCATTTAGGGTCATTTATGATTTTGGTCCACTAATTTCTCTACAATGAATAAATGTTTTCACACTCGTTTGTTTGAAAAATCTGAGAAGAAAAATCAAATATCATCAGCAATATAGATATGGGGCTCTTCATAGCTTGGTGCCTATTGTCAAAAAAGTCCATTGAATGGCTCTTTCTCTCAATGTCATTGTGATTGTAACATTTGCAAAATGCGGTGGTTGTTTTATTACTCTCATTTTTCATAAAAATATCATCTAAGTTTCGTATATTGGAAGTTATAATTATTGATTTCTGATATTAAATAATCGCGACACTCGTAACTGTTTATAACTTCTCATTTGATAAAGTTGTTGTCTCGTTTCGCGTTGAGGCCTAAGGCATGGGACTCAAACGCCTCAAATGAATTAGCCTATAACCAACCAAGATAACTAGAGTGTTCGGTCTAAGGCCTAATTGACTAACCCAAATAAAAGATGCTTAACATTGGGCACTTAGTTTGAGTTCATGGTAGAATTAGGACTTAGTATTCCATTTACACCACAAATTAGGTGTTTTTTCTTTTCCTTCCTGCTTTCATACTGTGGTGGAAGCCAATCAAGAGGCATCTCCACACCCATCACATATTCTTGGGATATCTATGTCTCACCAATGGGGCATTATCATTCCATAAATAGTCCCAAGCATGATGATGATACCTAACATAAAACCATGCATGTTGCACAAGTGGTTCTCTCTGTGGGGTGCTGTTCATCAATAGGAGAAGTTTTCTTCTTTTTTATTTTATTTTATTTTTTTTAAATTCTCTTTTAATTATCCCCCAAATGAATGAATTTCTGATTAAAGAAGAAAGAGAAAGGATTGCAATGCTAAGTAAAGTTTCATGGATCACACAGAGGAAGAGCATCTGCATGGATTGATTTCTGGGCCCTACATATTGGCCCATTGGTGCCCATTTAGCATTTCTGTCCAAATTCAAAAGAGGGTTTGGTGTATTTGCAAATGCAAATGCACTGCCAATCACTCTGAAAAAAATAATTAAAGTTATAAAAATAAAAGTTAAAAAATTTTAATACATCTGGAGCTTTCTCCTACACCAATTATATGGTTTGGCAACTTTATACCTCTCAAAATAGGATATCTTGTTTGCCCATATGATGACCTTGAGTGGGCTACACTAGTCAGTGTTCTTCAAACTCTCTCTCTGTTTTGTGTGGTGGGACCCCTTTTTTCTGTAGGACCCACCCCCTTAGTGGGGGCAATTGGTATCTCTCCTTTCCAACAAGGACCTTGTCAAGTTGCAAAGCACAGTGTAGGGGAAAAAAAAAAGAAAAGAAAGAATAGGATCTCTCTAATTGCTTTTCTTCACCCAAAGCATCATAGAATACAATTTTGTTTATGGTTGGTTGATGAAATGACCTCTCACCAAGAAGAAAGAACCCACCCCTCCCCTAGTCCCTCCTCATAACTCTTTCTTCTACATTTTCTTCGGAACCCAAAAAAAAAGAGGAGGGGGAGGCACATTTTGAAGCAAAACCCACCTATTATGAAATCTCCAAGTTTCCCACCCATAGAGGAATATATCTACACTTCCTCTTTACAAATTAGAGAAAAATTGATGGGATTGCACTCAAATATGCTCTTGACTGTCTTTCTATTTAGCTTTGACCAAGCAATAATACACCCAAGAATTGTTTTTTCAAGACAAAACTTATTTCACCCTTGATTGGGAAAACTTTAGGATATTAATTAACTCTTTCATATTTCAAGCTCCACTAAGAGGAGGGGGGAAATCAATCATCTGGTTCAGGTTCCAATATGCTGCCAAACAGTTTTTCTACTATAAGCCAAAACAAATTCCTTATTACATGAAAACAGAGAGAGAGACAATAAAAAAAAGAAAAAAATAAACATAATGGAAATCAAGAAAAATAAAAAAAGCATATCCCATAGTTGGAATAGCACAGTTTTGTTCACAAGCCTATGACGGGGAAAATTTACATTTTACTAAAGGGTCTTAGTCTCCATATGGGACGATTTTGCTTAGGTTTATACAACAAAAGTTTTCAGCCATAGCCAATAAAAAGTAACAAATATCTACTTTACCCATTAATTTTCACATGCAATGAGGAAATGATATTTTGGTGCAGTATCCTATAAAACCATTATATTCCTATATTTCTTGTCTCTTCTGAGATCAAAATGGTTGACTGCTGGATCCTTTTTGAAAAACTATCTAGTTAATTGCATTATGAGAAAAAGCATAGTTATGTGGAAATCTTCTTGAAACTAAGGCACAATTCCACTTAAAAAAAATTTAATGGTTCAGTTGGTTCTTTATAGTTATTGCCTATTATTCTATATTTATGCCATGTTTGTTTATTATTTCTTTTTTGATTCAAAGCTCACAACATCAGTTCTCAAGATCTTTGGTGTGAAATTTGGTTTGTCCTCTTTTTTTGAGTGGGGGATATCAAATCCGTACTCTTTGCTTCCTCAATTTTTGAAGGGAAAATTTTTTCCCTCTTTTATGCTTTTACTATTAAAGATTTGGAATCAAAACCAAAAATCTTCTAATTGAGTGTAAAAAGACAATTAATTTCATGCAAGAACTTACACTTTAAAACATGGATGACGTCTAATGTAATTTATGTACATTTGAATTATTCTTCTTCATTTCTAAGTTTCCTGCTTTTTAAGGATTCATTGTCCATGTCAAAGTTTCAATCAATTTTCACCAATATTCACCTCATGGATTTAGAACCATTCAAGCCAAAAAAGAAGAAAAGACCAATAAGTTGCTTTAATCTCACATCAATTGTGTAATCTCATCATATAATGTTAAGATGAGATAGTGTTATACATTGGCGGAATACAAACCAAAGACAGCATTTTTTGACAAGGATTTGATTCTTGTATGTCACATTATTGATTTATAAGCAAAAATTGAGTACCAAGATATAAATGTATGTAATGTGTTTTGGTTAGTTACTTCAAATTCAAGACCCATCCTTTCCGCCACAGTTTACTACTTTTGCTAGGATAACTGCATAAGATTTACATATGTTAAATAATGTACACATAAAGTAACAAGATTTATATTAAAAGGGAAAAAAAAAGAAAGAAAAGTACTTGGAGAGGGAAAAAAAATTTTAAAAGGGGAAACAGGAAAAACAAAAAGGCATAATTCTTGCAAAAACATTGATGAGTTTTCCCTTGATTGCCAAAACTTTGTTAAACACAATGTTTTCCGGTAATAACAATAAAATATACACTTATCATCACTACTTAATTTTAAACCAACCTCATATCCCCATTTTGAGTCTAGGATCTACAATCATACTTTTTTAAATGAACATTAAAAAAAGAAGATTAATGATATCTAAGAGAAACAAGGTTCTTTTGATAAGTAATGTTATCTATAGTGCTCATGGGAATAGATATTTAGCCTATTTTTCGCGTAGTTTTCTTCATTTCACCAATAATATTTTGACACATTATTTAATTAAATGAAATAAAAAATATATTTTTAAAAAAGGGACTATTATCATATATTTTTATTTTTAAGTTAACAAGTCAAAATATGATTATAGGATTAAAAAAAAGACAAATAAAATAGATAGAGAAACGCGGGTGAAGTAATCATCAAATCTAGAACATATATAAATTGTAGGTTAGAAGTGATATTCACTAACTCACTGAGTCACTGCCATACATTTAACGAGTATAACTAGCATATATATGTATATGTATTAGTGATCATTAAGTAGTCGTTCACCTCGCAAAAAAAAAAAAAAAATTATAATTTACGAGGTATCAGAATTATCTAGGTAAGTCATCCTTTAATATTGCAATAATTTTTTAAAATACGTAGAATCAAAATTATCTAAGTAAATCATTCTCTACTATTGCAATAATTTTTGAAAAAATGATCACACAAGTACTTTTGTTTTTGGTAATTTTGTTGTGTTTTGAGTAAAACAGGGGAGGAGAGAGAAAGACAGAGAGAGAGAGAGAGAGAGAGAGAGAGAGAGAGAGGCATTGCCCCATCCCCCACACAAAAGGTGGTGGGAAAAAAGTTCTTTTTGTACACACTGCGATGATGGCGATGATGATGCCTGCAATCTCCAACAGCAGCAGCAACACCAATACCCACACAAGCAGTCAGCACCACCCAACAAAAATTCCTTTCTCCTCTTTTTCTTCTTCTTCTTCTCTCAATCTCTTGTTTAACCATCCATGGCTAATCTCTCTCTCTTTTCACCTCTCTCTAGCTTAATCAACTGCTTTTATGCCCACTGCCCATGAAAGCTTGGACCTTGATATAGCTATGGCTGCCAAGTGCGGTTGCTGGGCTGTCCTTACACGCGGTGTTAGAGGTGCCTGTAACTCCTCTGCTTCCAAAGACTCTCCCAACACTATCCCTCGTACTAGCCTTGTTTATGACGCAGGTATATATCTATATCTGTATCTATATCTGTGTATGGCTTTGTTATGTGTGTAGATTCTGTTTTTCTGGGTCTGAATGTCTTGCTTTTGGTTTTTCAAATATGAACTCTTGAATCTGAAAGCTTGATCTGAATTATTACATGGTAAGTGCTTCTTGGATATAGTTGATATACTAAAGTGTCCTCTGCCTTCTTTCTCTTTCTGGGAAAAATGTCGTCTTCTTTTCTCTTTTTTAATTTTCAGTTTAGTTTAGCCAAGCTTTGGTGATGCTTTGATCCTGAAGTGGTTCTTTTCTTACTCAGTTTTCCTTTGTTTTGCAAAAAAGTCTTCAATCCTAACTTCATAACTGAGACTCAGTGAGTTGAAGTTTAAGTTTAAAAGACAGATCTCAAACTGGGATTGTTCTGGTTTCTCTTACAATAAACTGGGATTGTTCTGAAAATTCTCAAAGTATAAAACTTTATTGATTTCTTATGCTAGCTGTGCCTGTGTCCAAGTAGCTTTTTCAGTTTCTTGAAACTAATCAAAGTTCTATGATGTTCTTTGTGAAAATGCCAAAACCACCAAGTAATCAGAATCTATTGTTTCTTTAAGATGTAAGAAATCTGATTGAACAACTGTGCTTCGAACTGACTTCTTTTCATTTGCAGCTACTGAGACACGTTATCTAAACGCGAGCAACCGAGAGCTCTGCCCTCCTAATGAAGCTCATCAGTCTTTTGATAATTCAAATCCAACACCCTCAGATGACAAATCTAACTGTCAGTTGCTCCAATTCAGTTTCCAAGAGCTAAAAGCCGCAACCGGGAACTTCAGGCCAGACAGCATTCTTGGGGAAGGTGGATTTGGATATGTCTTTAAAGGGTGGATAGAGGAAAATGGGACAGCGCCTGCAAAACCCGGTTCAGGAATTACAGTAGCTGTTAAGAGCTTAAAGCCAGATGGTCTACAGGGTCACAGAGAATGGGTGGTTAGTAAGAATATCTGCCTTGGGTTAGTAGGATTGATGTTGAAAGGGACTGTCCATGAGGCAACTGAAAAATAAAGGTTATTAACATATGAGTTGTGACAATTTCTTTGATGCAGGCTGAAGTTGACTTCCTTGGACAGCTTCACCATCCTAATCTGGTTAAGCTTATTGGTTATTGCATTGAAGATGATCAACGGCTGCTTGTTTATGAGTTCATGACTCGTGGGAGTCTTGAAAATCATCTTTTCAGAAGTGAGTGTTAACTAACATCTTGACTTCTACTTCTTTTGTCATCTTGCTACTAGATCTCTTTCATCTTGGTATTAATTTTTAGACTCCTACATGATAAATTACGATATGCGCCTTTGAGTTTTCCACATTTCGACTTCAAGGAGGAAAAGTGCTCGAGTACAACAGGATTTTACTACTTTTTCATGAACTATTGTGGCAAATGAGATTTTAAAAGTGAGAGCTTTTCATACTATATGAAGAAAGCCACTAAAAGATTCTTCCTTGTGATATTTTGTTAGCAGAAACTCTCCACGTTCATTATTTTCCTCTTCCCTAATACTTGTATGTGGGTATACCATGGTGCTTGTTAATATTTGTTTTCTTCTCCATTTTTGTGTAAAAGAAAATACTGATTTTTTTTTTTGAAGGGAATATACCACTTCCATGGTCCAATAGGATTAAAATTGCACTTGGAGCAGCAAAAGGATTAGCCTTCCTCCACAATGGTCCAGAACCAGTCATTTACAGAGATTTTAAGACATCCAACATCTTGCTGGATTCAGTATGTGCTCAGTATGATTTCAACAAATGAAGATGGTATTTCTTTTTATTTATTAATATTTTGGTTTACTGAATCATAAAACACATTTGGGGTTTTTTTTTTTTTTTTTCCCCATAGGAGTACAATGCAAAGCTTTCAGACTTTGGTTTGGCTAAAGCTGGGCCACAAGGAGACAAAACACATGTTTCTACCAGGGTGGTTGGGACATACGGTTATGCTGCTCCAGAATATGTAATGACAGGTAAGAAAGTCATTGCAGGTGGTTTATGACAATTTGGACCACTCTTCTGTATTTTGATTGAAAGTAGTAAGCATTGACTAGTCTAGCCCATTACCCTTTTGGAAGAGCTAGCATTTGAATTCAGTTGTGGTTTATAAATAATTCTGAAATTCTACCGGCTTATAAATTATGTCATTTATGTATATAACCTCTTAGACAAGAAATATCAGAGGGAATTTTGGACACTTTTACTTTTAGTGTTCACATAAATAATCTTGATTAGCTAAAGTTGAAATCATTGATGGAAAATTAGCTAGATAGTTGAAGAGATGAAATTGGACATTCGGTAAACTATCTATTTGACACATTAGGTACTTTCTAAGTTTCAATTTTGTACTATCTTCTTATTTGGAGTTCAGATTCAACTCATCGATGATTTTACACGTTTGGATTCCTCTGGAATTCATTCTGTATTAGATATTTTAGATCTAACAAGTTGAATGAGTTGTCCTCTCTTCCTATTTCTCAGGACACTTGACATCTAAAAGTGATGTTTATAGCTTTGGAGTAGTGCTACTTGAGATTTTAACAGGGAGAAGATCAATGGACAAGAAACGACCTAGTGGGGAGCAGAACCTAGTGGCATGGGCTCGGCCATACTTAGCTGAAAAGAGAAAGCTATATCAACTAGTGGATCCTCGGTTGGAACTGAATTACTCCCTTAAAGGGGTACAGAAGGTCTCTCAGTTAGCATACAACTGCCTCAGTAGGGACCCTAAATCCCGGCCTAATATGGATGAAGTTGTGAAGGTTCTCATTCCACTACAAGACCTCAATGACCTTGCCATCTTATCTTATCACTCTCGTTTATCTCAACAAGGGAGACGCAAGAAGAAATCGGATGGAGCTCAGCAGATCACATACACACAATCCAAAAGCATAAGGAACTCTCCATTGAATACGGGTAAGCAGCAAAAAAGATGAGAGGGCAGTCAAAATCCACTCTCTTGACTGGTTCAACCATATCAAAATTAAACAAACGTTGAGACTTGGGAGTTGGGATTACTCCTCGGTTTACTGGATTGTGTGAAGACAGTATTTCAAGCTTGTATAATTTTTGGGTGTTTGAGATTTGCCTGAGCCAGGGGACAATGGAAAATGAAAGCTACATCATTTTCCTTTTTCCCTTAAGACCCTTACATTTAGAGAGCTAACCATCAATTGGAACGTTGCTTGCGATTTGCCTGTGTTGTAATTGAGATATATCTCTTGTAATTAGATAAAAACTCTTCCATTTTTATATTTGCATCTATGTGAACGTTTATAGTTGCGTTCGAGTTTTCAAATTGTATGTTCTACATCTTAGTTAAGAGTATTGTTGCTCAAGTTATCCCCATTTTCAAGCTTACAAGCATTCACTCACTGGTGGTTCAGACTTGATGGAGGAATGTCGTCGACTGTCTACTCCTTTCCTCTCTGTTTCAGTTTCTTATGTTTCACGTTATGCTATATTTATGGCCCGAAATCTAGCAAAATGAGCTCGTCTATCTTCCTATTTTGGTTGTATCTCTTTAAACTATATTCCTGAAGATGTACTTTCTGATTCGGTTGAGTGGATCTACTCTCCTGGGTTTTGATCCATCGGCCGCGGTTTAATTTATTTCACCATTTCCAGCAAGAAAAAAAAAAGCATTCACTCACTAGTGGTTCATAGAACAAAAGATCTAGACCCTTAATTTTGTTGGAGAACCTTGTTCTAGGCTGGCCCATGAAACCCTTTAGCATCTATCATGGTCATGCCAAAAGACCAGCTATGCCAGCAAGTTTCAATCAAAGTCAGCAAATTCTCTTCCCACAATGATATAGAAAAACTTTACAAGTATGCGGCTTTTGCTAAGCATAAGTATCTATGACATACTCATTTCAGAATTGACTGATTTTCATGTGTCACATGTTTAACTCGAATCTTATCTAGCTGTTAATTTTATTCCATAACCAATTTCTTCAAAGGTGTATATTATAAAAGGAAGCTTTTAGTTGCATTAACTTTACATGAGAGAGCTAACACAACAGTACTAGCATAATTCCTTAAGTAGAATATGCTTGTCATCAGCAAAGACTGTTTCTTTACCTTCAAAAACACTTTTTGGCTTTTCTATTTATCAAGTAAAGTGGCAATTTTCTTGTGAAATGCAGATGTGAACTATACAATTATAATAACAAAAACTGTATATTATTTTTCAAGATGATATAAATAGACCAACTTTCAAGAGACATATATAGCCTTTGCCCAATCTTTGTTCCTTGCTTGTGATTCTGGTAACTTTTTCATAGTTCTGAGCAAAGCAATTCAAAAAGACATTTCAGTGAGGCTAGATAAGCTGTAAGTATACCTATATTTGGTTCCTTTTCCTATGAGCATTTTGCTTCAGTTTATAAAGAGGTGCAAAAAGCCAAGTCTCTTTGTTTCATAGGTAAGTAGCTTTTTTGTCCCTTTGATTTTGCAGTAGCACCATTCTTTAGCACTCAATGCTTTATTATTTATTTTTTTTTTCGAAATACTAGATTTGGGCCGCAACTTTAGCATCAATATTCTCTAGTCAGCTTTAGCATGCTTGATATGTATAAAACCATATTGATAGTTCTTTTTCTTTTCTTTTTTTTTTTTTTTTTGAATGAAAAGATAACCATGCATGGTTGAAACTTGAAAGGTGAAGCTTTGACCAAGAGAGCAAGTAAAATTAAATTTATGAGAATCAATATGTATGTATGTATTTGTGTGTATGTATAAATGAAAATAAAAAAAGAGAGAATATTCCAAGTATCATGATGAGTCTCAAAATGAAGAGGATTAGCCAACTCCAATGTCATGTGTAGTTGTTCCACAGCACATTAGTACCCTGTTCATAATAACCACTAAAGCTTCGATGTTTGGTCACTCGTCTTTTCTCTCGTTCGTACTTAATCCAAAGATGCTGGACAAAGTGAAGCTGCAGTATATACGTATATACATATACATATATATATATAAGAAAATTAATAATCAGCAAAAAGCTAAAATTGTAAACCACATTAGCTAAATCTGTAAACCACATTATAAATTATATATAGGCATACATTTACTTTCACAAAATTACATTTTTTTTCCCTAAATTTTCTCGTTCTATGAAGCTGCTATATATACAGAGACACATACACATACAAAAACACACGTTATTATTACAGCTATGAAACATGTTATATATATACATGATGCAGATGATTACAATAACATATATATATATATACACACATATAAATATAGTAGCAGCCCTTACTGTAAAGTAATTTTCTAGCACTGATCATCAAAATCTTATTAATTAGGAATATACATAAATACTACATATGAATTGAGAAAGAGAAAATTAGTTATATTACCTGATCGCCATCCTTGATACCAAGTAGTCGAATGTAAGCTTTGTCATTGATTAGTTTCTGACCTTTATAGCATAAGCAAAAGTTACCCCATACATGCGACCTATACACCAAAAACAAATCCACCCAATTCCAAGATTATTAATTGTCACATATATAGAAAATAATTTGTCACGATTTATATAAAAAATACGTACATACACGCATGCATACTAATATACATATATATACATCTTACAAAATACGGAAACTGCACATCTCAATGATCAATTAGTACCATGAAATTTTGATCTCTTTATCCTCAGGTTGCTGACTGAATAAACCCTCCACCGCCTTTTTAAGCTCGGCTACCGTCGCTGTCTTCGGAACTTGCACCTCTACCACCACCGTAAAGTAAAATTCAACCGCCTTATATATACATTTTTTACGTGACCACATAATGTATATCTTCATGTGCGTATATATATATATAATATGAGAAATGCTAACGTCAGAGGCATCTGTTAATTAAAGACAGACTAGCCTTTCTCGTACGATATAGATAAATATTATATGATTATCAAGAAAATAATTAATTACCAAAGAAAGAACCATCCAATTTGAGAATAGAGAGCTTGAGGAGTTGCTGAGGCAGCCTGTGGTAAGCGAACAAACTCCTCCGAAGAGCGTCGTTTAGGAGAAGAGGGCAACCTTCGGGCAACGGCAAGCCCTGTCCGACTACGTCGTCTTGCATTTAATTGCAAAAATTATTAAGAACCCTAGATTGCCCTATACGTACCCCTGATCAAGATTTCAATTAAACCCTAGCTGGCTAGATTTTCCTTACAAACTGAAAAAAAAAAAAGAAAAAAAAGAGAGGAAAAGTCAATCCTTTTGTTAATTGGTAAATGTAATTAGGGAAAATTAGGGCAGAGAGGTTGTGGGGCCCGGGAATTTGCAGAGTTTGAGAGAGAGTCGAAGGAAGAAAATGAGAGAGAGGGAAAGGGAGAATGGGGAAGGGAGGGTTTCTGTTTTTGGCGGTTGGTTGCGCTTTGAAGGCGGAAATAAACGGTTTTCTGAGCTCAAAATTAAGGTAACTAATTAAGTCATAATACATGTCGTTTATTTTGCTTGTTATTGTTAGAATATGTGTCGTATAGAGTCTAATAAAAGAGTTTTTTTTTTTTCTTTTTTTTTTTTGGAGAGAATCAAAATTTATTTTCTACTCAAAAAGATTGATTTTTTTTTTGTTTTGTTTTTGTTTTTAAGAGATTACAATGAGTTGGTAAATAGCGAGATTTTTCCATTTATTTCATTTTACAAAGTTCACTTGTACCTTAAATACATATTTTGTCAAATAATAACACAGAATCCGAAAAATGAGACAATAAATTATAATCATTAAAGATGATCAACCAAATCTAATCTATGTATTTAACATCTTAACTTAGAAATAAGCTACTCAAACACATTCTCACCAAGAAACAAGAGAGACTTTCCAAATACCAGCTCAATTAGAAAAATGAAAGAGAAACTATGTATATAATCTTTCTCGCAAAAGAGCGAAGTTAGATCTTATTATTAACTTTGGTCATATGCTTTCAGGGAAAATCTTGTGAAAATGAAATACCTCTCTAACTTTTTTATTTTTTGTGTAAAAAATTTACAAAAATAACTTTGTCATGCTATACAGTGAAATTTTGTAGTACGCGACTAAGTTATATGAAATTTTTTTCATGTATAGATGCCAAGACGATCTTTTTGTTCTTTAGGAAAGTTGGAGAGGCCTCTCAATTTTCCCAAGAAAAAGATCCAGGTTTATTATACTGTTTCGAGGAGACCCGAAAGAAAAAACCAAATGCCTCTAATAACTTTGTGTAATAGAGCCTTGATAAAGAACTATCGATCAATGGTTTTAGAGAAGTTTATGCTTCATTAAAAAACATGTTATGTAATCGGTGAAAGTTGAGGCATTTGTCACAACTCAAGCTCCAGGCCAGTAGCACAAGAGGAATTTCACAAGTAGAAATTCATAATTTGTTTTAGAAAATTTTAGAAACTTCGATTTCTCAGAAAAACGACAACTAGTTTAAAAAATGACAGCTTCTGTAAAAGTTTGTAAAAATAATTCAAGTTGTAAATTCCCACAGTTTTGTGATCACCATTAGATATAGACTGTTGATAATATTTATAAAACATACATGTGCATCATCATCATCATCATCATCATCACAAGTAGGCATAATAGATAATACAAGCTAAATCCAAAGTATGAGCCTTAAGTGTTATTACAAATCCAAATGAGAATATTACTAAGTAGTTATCAACTACTAAACTAGTAACAGTTTCCTCTCCTAATCACTTCGGAGTTGCCCAAATCACACTGCACACCACCTGAGAGGGGAAAAGATAAGGGGGTGAGCATTCACATACTCAGTAGGAATTCAATTACCTTTTTGGTATGAATACAACTTTTTAAACTTGCATCGTTAGTACCTTTCCAAAATCCATTTATAAAACAAGTTTGCCATGTAATCAAGATCATGAGTAATCATGTAATCAAAACCAAAACTAAAGTCATAATTTTGTATATATCATAAATCAAACAAGGATATGTATAAGCTTTCATCCTCCCATCACGGTCCTGTAATACCTCTTTTGTAGAGGTACCCAGCATCCTGATACTACCCAAGGGTGTATCAGCAAATCCTGCGCAGGAGTCTAGGTCTCTTACCTAGCACTGCAGCAACTCTCCAGCGATCTAAGTACTATGATGCTAAAATGGAACTCAAGTATATAATCCTATAGTAGGTACAACATATTATAGAGTGTGTAATAACTATGCATCAAGTATATCAAAGAAATCATGCTTTAAAACTCATTTGGTATTATTCTGGGATCTACATAAAATTGGGCAGCATAACGGCTGTATTTTCCTAAAATTAAAATTTTAAATCTGTATAAAAACTATACAAACCAATCCCAGAACAGTCCAATATATCTCAACAGTTCATAATTTTACGAAATATCCAGTCAAATCATTGAAATCCATGAAAATCAATAATTTCAAGAAATAGGTCATAATGCACATTTTATATCAAAATAAGTATAGGACTTGGTAATTGAACTCCTACCTCGCCTTGATAGTTAGGCTAAGCTATTATCGCCCGTAGATTCTCCCGTTAGTCACCCGGTCGCTCGAAAGATCGTTTTGGGATCCTGTAAACTCGCTTTGATAGGTGACTTTTCATACGAGGCCTCAAATTGAGAAATGGATATCACCAATGAATTCCTAGCGTCCAAAAATACTAGGTTAGACATATAATTCGATTAATTTGGGCCCCGGGCCGAGACCCGGCCATGGCACATAAATCGAGGCGAAATCCCGAGCCTCGCTTCTCGAATTTCGTGCCACTTCGAAACCTATTGATATTATACATCAAAACTGGTCCCTTGATCTTACTTGGTCCAATTCGAAGTCCAATTTCAGTTTCAAGGCCTCTAGCTTAAATTTGGGCTTAATTAGACACTAATTATAAAAGTTACAAAATTGCCAATTTATGAAAATATTTGCATAAACACTACAAAATTCAGATCTGATTTTCTCTCAATCCACTACTCATTCTCCTGTCTTAAATCACATTTTTATCACTTAAAGTTTCAAGAACAATGGTAGAACTTTACAAAAATTATTGCACAAATACCATTTTTTGTTACGAAAATGACACAAAAAGATTTAAAAGTTCACCAGAGCTTCTTGGCTAGAAATTGATGACGGTGGAGGGTCAACCCAGGTAGAAAGGAGCTTGGGCTTTGAGTTAGCGGCAGTGGGTAGTGACTAAGGGTGGTGAACGACAGAAAAACTACCACGAAACGTCATGATTTAGGCGCGACTTTGCATGCTATTTGCCACGACTGGGCGGCGTGACGGGCAGGGATTGCCAGCGGCTAGCCTTCGTTAGTCGCCTAGGGAGCTATAGGCTAGAGCTCGGGGCCTGGGTCGGCGCCAGTGGCCAATGGTGGGGTTGCGCAAGGGAGAAGGGCGAAGTGGGAGAGAACGTGAGAGAGAGAGAGAGATTAGGGGAAATTTTTAGGGATTTAATGAATTTGGGGGTTTTATGATATGTGGCACTTATGGACTGAGGAAAATGACTATTTAAAATTGTACAATTGTGCAAGTTTCAAATTTTCTTTTCATTTAGGTCCTCAGAAATTTGAATTTGACCCCAACTTCAACAAATTCTTCCACTTTGACCACTCCTTCAATTTTATTAAAATTTCAGCTATTTCCCGTTATTTTAATCCCCAATTTATAAAAGACCAAATTACCCTTAATAAAATTCAAGGTTTTTAAGCATTAGTTTGTCAAAGTAGTTATATTGATATAATAAAAATGTTAGAATTGAGATACTTAATTACATTACTAAGAATGCCAGGACAAATAATATAAAAATACTGCCTGATCATATGATAATTTTCTAACTAACCAGCAATCACCTATTACTGTGGTCTAATTTGGTTCAAAATTTTAATGCAAAAGATTGGTTTCTCTAGCTTAATAGGTGTACTTCTCCCATTATATATAGAGGCTCAATAGTACTGTTCTTTTTTTTTTCCAAAAAGAAAAAAGAAAACATTAAAAAAAATCGCTTGAAATTAAATAATAAAAGAAGTTAGTAATAAATGGCTTTTAGACCCCACTTAACCACATCTTTTCTACTTGCCACTTAGACTGGAACTTGAGGTTTAACTCTTAAGGTGCAACTATAATATGTAATTTTGATTAGTACTAGGATAAAATGAAGAATAATTTTGTAGACTTACTTTTGATTTTTATTAACTAGCCGATATTTTTAATAACTTACTTTTTTAACTTTAAGAAAAAATGTAAATTCAAAGTTAAAATCTTTCCATAAATGAGCAGTCAGTCGTTTCCTTTTTAGTCCTACATAAACGTACTGGTTTCTAGTGTCAGATTCAAAAAATTATCTCAAAAAGTTACTTTAATTGTAATTAATTACAACTTAAAGCATGGTTAAAATGTAGTCCTTTAACTTTTTACTTTGAATATGTTTGATCAGTAAAAATTCAAAGCGTACTTATGTAGCTTTAATTGCAGCTAGCATTAGAATTCAGAGAGCGTTGTTTTTGAGTTGTGTGTGCCTGGAAAAGAAAAAGGGTCATTCTCTTCTATTCAAGAGAACTCAAATGGAATATCATGACCCTACAAAACCTTAAGGAAAAAAAAAAATCCACACTTGCAATAGCTCGATTGATCGATGATATTCTATTAATATAAATATACTAGTTAATTATTAATATCTGAATAAATGAAAAGACATGTTAAATTACAGTACTACATTAAGAGGCTTTAGACATTCCCCAACTCCGTTAATGGATATGTCATATTATAGATATTAATCATAGAAACATCGATAAAACAGTGCCACATTCTATAAATACATACCAGATAAGTATATATATGTAGTTCAAAGAACATTATTACAACCCAATATATACGTACGTGTGTACCCACTAGTCCTCCATTTTATTCAATGTACTGATATCATTGCATGTTGGTGTGAAAATTTTTATTAAATGTATTACTATCATATATTAAAATTTCCAACTTCACAGCCAAGAATTAATATTTTTTCGGCCTAAAATCCTAAACTCACAGAAATTAATCATAGGTTTGATGCGTGTGGCAAATGAATTAATGCTGCTGTTGGTTAAAAGAATAATGAAATATCAAACTATCTCTGTCTAAAAACAAAGCTAATTAATCAGAATATCGCACATATATATACACACACATATGTATGGTTAATTCAAATATATAACATATTAAAAATTTATAACAGCAAATAAGCAAATGTCAACTTTATGTGTCTGTTTTAACGTCTTGGGGTATGATATGATTAAGATAGGTAGAAATATGGCCAACTCCTTAATTATATAAAGTTGACATAACAAACTATGGACACACCTCCGCGAATTATGGTAGAAATGTCAAAACAGTATTTAGTACTAGACAAAATCTTTGAAAAGAATATCGGAAAAAGGAAAATCTTAAACAGTATAGTACTAATGCGGCAACCAATTAAATTAAGTACTACACCCATATACTCACTTCGATATATCAGGAGCCTGGTACGAAAGTTGTAACTTCAAAATGTTGAGAATTAATTGCTCCGCTACTGAATATTTGAACTCGAAATTAGATAATGAAAATGTACATATATATTGTCAAGCTCTCATTAAATATATGTATGTGTGTGTAATGTCATGAATGTTTTTGTTTCACTAGACAAAAACAGAGATAATTTTCAAGGACATGCCTATCTCAATATCAACCATTATAAGAAAATTGAAAAAAAAATTATCATACGTGTATTGTATATGTACGTACATGTGTGTGTATATATATATATATATATATATATATATAGAGAGAGAGAGAGAGAGAGAGAGAGAGAGAGAGAGAGAGAGAGAGAGAGAGAGAGAGAGCTTACTTGATCAGTTATGAATTATGCCGCAATTTATATATGTTGAGACGAATATTAATACTTGACTGGAACCGGCAAAGAGAGCCACACACACATATAAATAAGAAGAAGATGATGGCATTAAAACCAGATCAAGATCGATCTTATACTGAAAATTAAAATTGAGAAACTTATTAAAGTACATATAGAAGTTAGAGATATAAGCTTATGATTTGGTAAAGAAAAAAAATATATACTAACTATCTAGACGACAGTAAAAGATACATATTATATCATGCGATATTACCATGCAAAAAGTATGTACTAGTAAGTACGGATCATGAAGCTTTGTCAATATAAGTAATATTAGTCTATAAAGAGGATAAGATAGATCAATAACGTGATGATTGTGATGTTGATCTAAGTTAAAGGGAGCAAATTGAGCTAGAAATTAACTCGATAAACGAAAGTGATATTGGCGCGGCTCAATCTGAGATCGTATTTACGATTTGGCATGCGCGTAAATCCGTCTTCGGATTGAACCTCACCAACATCGCTTTCTTTTGCTTCCCAAACATCCATCAAAACCGATCTATAAATACATATATATCTATATATATATATATGGAAAAGAAAAAAAAACATTGAAAGATAAATAAAGCAAAAGGGTTCACTATAAACTCATGCATATATATATATATATATGAAATTAAATGGATGCAATTTATATATAACAAGAAGAAAAACGCATCAATATATATAAGGGGGTGTTCAAACCCCATGTGTATGTGTGGGATGTTTTAAAGCTAGGGAGATTCCAATGAGTCCTTTTTGGCTTTTGATCAGTTTACAGGTTGGTACCACTTACCTAACAAAAAAGGAAAAGAAACTACTTGAATAAAGAATGGGAAATAGGGACCCAAACATGGACCAAAAGAGAATAATCAGTTAGATTTTAGGCAATTCAATGTAGGAAAAAGGTGTGTCTAGCTTGGTGGGAGTAGGAGTAGAAGGTGAAGGGTGGTGGGATTTTTCATCTTTATTTGGTGGTTGGAGGACGCTAATTGTGGGTCGGATCCTGAAATTATGATACACACAAATATATATACACATGTTTTACTAAATAAGTTATATAAGATGCATATATATGCTTATTGTCTTATCCAAAAAAAAAAAAAAAAAGCATATATATGCTTATTGACTAATAACTATAGAAAATAATGCAAGAGATGATACTAATTATCAATAGTGGAAATAACATATCTTAGCTCGATCATTTACATATTCAAAAAAATCAATACTAATTCATGAAGTGGGATATATTTAATGTACTAGGATCGATCATAATTAAATTTCTGACTAATTAACTTTATCCATACAAGTAAAAACATATATATATATATATACACACACACACACACACCAAAAAGTGTACAAAACCTAAAATGGATATGGCCTCATCAATCTGTTCCATTGACCGGCAGGGGCCCATAGTTAAATCAGCGGTACACAGTGGTAAGTGGACCACAATATTCCACTGTATACAATGGTTATGCATGTAATTAAGCACTCAGATGATCCATCAAATCAAAAAAGTACTATCAACTCTATATATAATATATCTATATATATGTGTGTTGGAAAGAAAATTACATGAGAAGATGAAGGGTGATTAGGAAAAAGAAAAGAGAAAGGAAAAGGTGATCAGATATAGGCAAAGGGTTTAGGGGTCATTGTCTTGCAAAAGAAAAATACATGAACTATAACATATGGGATCAACAAAACAAGCGATATATATGTATCTTAAGGTGATCATATGAACGAAACAATACATATATATATATACGCAGAGAGAGAGAGAGAGAGAGAGAGAGAGAGAGAGAGAGAGAGAGGGAGGAGTGAAGAGGCAAGAGGGGGGATAGTTAGGCAGAGAATGTATACTGATAGGCTTGTGCCTCGGGATGGGAAGGTGAAGAAGGTGAGTGGAATGATGTCAAGGGGGAGCAACACTAACTTTAGGGTTTGCCATGCTTAGTTTGTACTCAAATACAAATCAAAGTCTTTCTCTTACCCTGACCTCTTGCGCATGCACCTGAAATATTCTCCACCAAAAAACCCAAACAACTCCTTTTGATTGTACCTCTCTCTTTTTAGGATTATTATTATTCTAATCCCCCCACCTTTTCAATTATATCATGCTTGCATTAGTAATTGATTAAAAACCTAAAGTAGTAAAGAGAGAATAAGATAGTTGGCTTATATGTACCTTGTATAAACAAAATTATATATAATCTTTACCAATCCGGCCACTTCAATTAGTTAATTAATATTTTATTACTAACCAGTACTTATGGATGATCAATTCAAGTATATACTAATTAATATGAAAACACAAATTGATCAGAACGCATGCACATGTACATTAACTAAACTACCCATCAAACACGTATTTGAGGAATAGATAAAAATCAAAGCTAGAAGGCATCCTATCTTGTTTTTGAATTGTAATATAAGTTCCTAAACCCGGTTAGCTAAGGATCACAAAAAGGAATGTAAATACTTATTAGTATAGTATAATATAGACCAGGTTTTAATTAAGAGGGCTATCTAACTTATATAATTTATACATATACCTTTCTTCTACTACGAATAATACAGTACATGCTTATTGCTTAACCCTAATTTTGGGCACTTTGGTAAGATACAAATAAGTAGCTATACCTTTTTTTTTTTTTTTGGATAAGAAAAAGTGGCTAGTACTTAAGATTCTATACACGTAGAAACTAAAAGAGGGTGGTCAAAATGTTATGCTTCTTCTGTAGAGAAAGAGAAAGAGATCTAGAGAAAGAGAGAGAAAAAAAAAGAGGAATCTTGGGAACAGGAGTGCAGAATGTCAGCGAAAGGATTTTGTCTAGAATGAAGTTTTTATTTATTTATTATATATTTTTGGGTATGTGAATTGTGAATTGTGAAATGTGAAGCGTGAAAAGAGTAATAGTGGTACGTAAAAAAAGTTAATTTGGTGTATTATGATTATTATTATTATAGTGATATAACATAGACAAACACACGCAAATATTTGAGAGTTTGAGAGCACACTTAGCAAATAGGTAAGCAAAAATAAAGGCAACAAAACAACCCAAAGCGGAGACACCGGCGCTAAAGGAGCCCTGCCTTGGGTCTGCATTGGGGGACACCTTCCTTGGGCTTTGCTTACCCTTTTTTCCCATTTCACCATACACTACTATACTATATTACTCATCAATTTCTCTTCTTCTTTCTTTCTTTATTTCAATAAGGGCCACTATTTCTTCTTTTTTTTTTTCCTTCCTATTTGAAGATTTTGGGAAGTGTAAAAGAACCTTTTCATAAAAACTTTAACCTTTTAATAATACACAAAAATAATAATAAAAATAAAGACATCTCTCTCTCTCTCTCTCTCATGATTTGGGGCGATAAGTTCGCGTGCCACTACCCAAACAGATTCCCCCACGCCTTAAACCATTCCATTTAGCACGTACCCTTCTTTCCTCACCAGATCCTATGACTCTCTCTTTCTTGGGCTAAAAGACTGAGAGGTCAAAAGGCAGCTAGCTTGCTCTACTTTGTCTCTCCTTAATTTTTTCTTCCTTAAAAAAAAAATCTTATTGGGTAAACACTGATTTTAATCTCATATATTATATACATAGATATTTCAAGAAAAGGATAATTATGAACAGTTGAAGAAATCAGAATGCTGGTCTAATGGTCCTTGAGGGTCTTGATTAAAGAAGTGAACAAAGAAACATGCATGTTTCTAGTCATAAGTGAGATTTTCTTTCATGCTACATATGGAGGGGGCCATGTTGGCCTTTTCATAATCAGAAAAAGCAGACTTTCTCTCAAACATTTCTATTATGAATGGACCTTTTCTTAACAATAACATCATGCATTCAAATACGTTTTTTTTAAAAAAAAAACACTGACAAGCTCTTTTCTTTACATACCAAATTGGAACTTCTAATTGCACTTTAGTATTTTTTTTTTAATGGAAAGAGGCTCTTTAGTGAATTAGCATTGAAGATTTTGGAGAACACCCTCTTGATTTTGAATTCAGATGGGAAAATGGGTCGGTAACAAAAAGTGGAATAAATTATTTCTGTATCCATTGTTTCTTTTTTAATTTTATGTTACCCTGAATTTCAACAAGCTCACTTTTTTTCTTTTAGTACATCTTGTATTATTTACCATACCAACATTAGAACCTCTAAGTGCTATTTGGTGAATCAAATTGGAGATTTTGGAGAACACCCTTTTGATTTTGAATTCAAATGGAAATATGGGTCGGTAGGAAAAAGTGGAATAAGATCACCTTTTATGTGTCTTTCTCTTTCACATACTCAGCAACTTAGCATGAAGTGAGGGAAAGAAAGTGCAAGAAAATACAGAGCGGAACTTTTAAGCTTTTGCAACGTGAGAGTTGATGATAGGTGTGTTTCAATCATGCATGGCAATTAGGCCAATGTCACTTGTCAGCTTGTGGAGACAAGAAAGACAAGTCTCTCCAGCGAACTCGAGTTGCTATACCCAATTATGCAGAGTATTCGTTCACATATGAAACTTCATTTTCCACACATGCACCCAGGCTTTCCTCCCTAGAACCTCTCAAAAATATTTTACCAATCAATAAGTGGACTGGCTAGTATGGATTGATTAAGCCAAGAAATATTCTCAACCCCTTTTTTTTTTTCAAAAAAAAAAAAAAGCCTTCTTAAAATTGCAAAATAGACCATATATCAATTCTCCTTTTCTTTTAAAGGACACAATCTTACCTAATGGGCCTTTCCATGGTCATCAGTTTGCCATACCTACCTAACTGAAAAAGAGCCTATACTTTCTTTTGCTTCAATGAAAAGAAAGCTTGACTAGAATATTTCAGCTGGCACCAGACAGTGCTATTCAGTACTTTAGTTAGTTATTAACAAAGTAATTGGCTTTGGCTTCAGAAAATTTTCTCTCTTGTAACAGATACATCAAAATAATAAAACATTGGTTTCTGATGAAAAATTAAATTTTAGACTTGCGAGGGGTAGGCCGAGTGGTCAGACACAACGCTTGATTCCTCATGGGACCTACTTAGCAATATGCTTTAGAGTTTCTTATGTCTCGATTGTAAGATTTAACGGGAGGACAAGTATCAAGTAGGGGGGAAAAAAGGTAAAATTTCAGGTCTAATGAGCAAAAGTTGTCTCATGCACAGAGATGTTGTAGTTGATTTTTCTATGTTCTAACTCAGTCAATTATCTGAGTACTTTGCATAACATGAGGTGACTAGAAAAATGCATGGAAGATCAAGTCATGGTGTTGTAAAAGTGTATAACATTACAACAGACAGGACTCTTAGTGAAAGCCAAAAGAAAAAGCATCTAGTTGTTGAACAATAGTCTTCAGTGAAAATTGTGGATTCCTGTATAAATTGAACACTATAAATTAAGGCCGTACTCTTTTACGATTTCAGAAACAATAACTCGCATTACGCTGGGGCTGGAATTTTGAACCAGGATAAGCGTCTGCCATCTCTAACAGAAACAAGTAGTAATGGATTTTGTTTACATAACTTCTTGTCTTTATTTTACGTACTAATAAGAATCTTTGATCCAAAAGTCAAAATTTAACAGCTGATGCAGGCAGAAATATGACCAGCCATTTTCATGATCTAGATCACCTTGTACTAAGGAAGACTCTAATGTAGCAGATCCCCACTTACTTACCTCGGAGTTTGCAGTACGCGTACAAACAGGATCCGAGGAAGCCAAGAGATTGGCCTACAACATTCAACTGGAAGCAAAAGAAGTAAGTAGTTACAATATGTGGGAAAAAGAATGAAACATAGACCATTTTGAATAATGGGGCACTGTTTTCCAAATAGGAGCTTTGGCTTACCAAATCAAAGGGAAGCCCACCGAAGAGTAGCCAGCCAAGTCCAATAGTCAAAAGATCCTGTAACATGTACAGGGATGAAATGGTACCAATCTTTTAACACACAAAAGCATATCAGATTCATATTTTCTAAAAACAGGAAATTCCATTGACACGGCAATCTAGGGAAATAAGTAGCAACATTGACTCGATGTAATTGCTCTTATACTCGTTCTATGTTTTCCCAAGCTTGCAAAGCATTGTGTACAATAATGTCATATGGTTCAGATGGTATTTTGGCAGGTACCAGCTTGGTCCATGTCCATTATCCAATGCCAGATATAATTGCAACTTACTGATAGTGACACCAAACATAGGCCGAACAACTTAGTGAGACACTCGAAATGGAGAAATACAAGATGAAAGAGAGCTGTTTCAGCCAGATATGATGCAAGTCCAACTGAGATGCTTCTTTCTAATCCCAAATACCACAATCTATGTAGAAATCAACTGACTTTTGACATTGAATGACTAACAGTTTCAGGAAAATTTTATGAAAGACAATAGCACAGGGCCAATAGTGAATTGAGTTTTTCACAACACAAGATGGAGATATGAGGATACACAGACCTTCAAATTACCACAAATTGTCTGCGTCAGGGCTGAATTGAGTGTAGTATTCCAAAATACGCAATAGTTTATTAAGAAAGCCATGACACAGGAAAGTAGCATCACAACCTGAAAAATATTCAGTTGCAAACAAATTTAGTACACACTTTACAAAATAATTCTTGAAACATCAATTTACATACTTAAAATGAGAAAATGACAACATGTCTTAACAGTCTGAGACAAATGAAACAAATGTCAAATAAGGAATTCGTTTTTGTGGAACCAGGTTAGTTTCATGCATGGAAGTTATTGTTGAATTTGTAGTTTTATTAAAGAAGTTTGTAGGAACGTAGATATGCAAGTAGCAACAACGTGATTAAACTGACAACATCAAGAACAACGGCAGAAACTTTGACAACATGAAGAGAAAAAAGTATCTTGATAACAGTAAGTAGAATGACTTTATAAAGTTTTGGAACAAGAAAGGATTGTTTCAGTAAGGAACAATAGAAGTAAGCATTTACAAGAAACTAGGATTCTAGAGTCTTTTCTCGCATAACAAGAACCTCAGTTATATCAGCATCCCCTAGAGGTAGCAACGGGATAACAAGAAGAACAATATAGATATTCCAACCAGCGCAGAATAACACTATGGACGTGTGTCACGTGTCTAATAAAGAAAAACATCTAGAAAACCATAGTTATCTCTGCGGCTCGAGTTGAATGACAACAGTAAAACTGTTCTTTCTTCTTAAAGAGAGAAATTGTTTAAGACCAAATAGGAGGCACTAGTGGCTGCTGGAAGTCTTCAGATAAGAGCATAAGCAGGCTGAGAACTATTATGAAGAAAACATGTACCCCCATTCTAATTTGGGAGGGAGAAAGCTTGGTATAAAGCCATGAAGTATAACAACTACCAAAAGACAAAACACCACAATTTAAAGACAGAAAAATGGAAAGGAAGGATAAATGGAATAGAATCATGCTACAATAATAATCTAAGAGTTTTTGAAAGAAAATGGAAGAAAAATAATGAAAGACGTGAAAAGAAGCACCTGAAATCCAAGGGAGAATAGATGAGGAAAGCTTATCATCTGTCTGAGGTCACCACTGATCAGTGTCCAAAAGAGCAAGATCGGTCCACATATTATTCCTATAACAAGCCAGCAAATAGATTCCATAGTGATTTTAAGTTTGCTAAGGACCGGCAAGTCAACTTAGGATTTTCTTTCTGAGATTTTATCTTACCATTGGACCACATGAGGCCAAAGGTGTTAAGGCCACTGGATTTACCTATAGTATTCAAAGTAAATTGTCCATTAAAAATAAGATGTTCAAACTTCAAAGGTAAATGAGGCGCGAAAAGATCAGGACAACAGCAATACCAATGCGAGCAATTGAAGCAAGATATACTGCTGTACAGATGTTTGCTACAAAGACAACTGCATAGCCATAGGTGTCAAATGACAGATCTCGAGCTCCAGCGATAAATGCACCTAGTAGTATGATCCCCACACTGATGAAATCCTTGGATTTATTCCATTAATAAAGGCGTTAGGAATAAAACTCATTAAATATACTCTTTCAGAAATCTGAAGCACGGAAAACTATCAAGATCACCAACAATGAATGACCCGAAAGGAAGACATAACAAATGTAAAATAATTACGTATGCTAATCAATAACATCATTGAAACAATCACTGCAGAAAAAAGTTTAAATTATGCGGTACCTGCCAATAACTGAATAAGAATGACTATTCCCAGATAAAAAGTACTCCACAATCATTGTAAAAGCTACAGTAGTTCGTCTGAGGGTGGTGTACATTGGAACATTTATAGCACGAACGGATTCCATGGTAACCAACTTTCAGAAGGAGAGACATAGATTTACTAGGTAAGTTATTGTTACACCGATAAAAATTTTAAAAGTGAACAACATCAGAGACGTACCATGTAGAGCAAATATGATATTGCAAGAGGGAGAGTGTAAACTAATGTCTTCAATGGTACCAGAGTTGCTGGGTTCTTGTTATTAGAAATGCTCTGTGGCTCAACTGTGAAAGAAATAATCTTCCAGAATTTCATCACATAAAGCAATGCCAGTGAAGACAGCATCTAAGGCAGACACAGAACACGATTGTAAAGCCTCTCAGCGAAATATTTCAGAAAAGAAGTTTGTAAAAGCATGTATGCACTTTGCAACAAACTAAGTCCCTTTAAGAGGATACACTAGTCTATAACCATAGTTCACATTTGTACTACTACATATTGTTACAAATTGAGCAAGAGCACCGAGTTTAGTAGCCAAGAACACATGAGCAACCACAAAAGGCAATTAAATGATTAAGAGTGTTTTCCATAGAAGGTGCACTGCAAATAAGAAAACGTTTAAGATGATGGTATGATATATAGTCCAATATCTATTTTTAAAAGAATTCTACGCAATAAAATATTGCTAAGGGCATGCTGACAACATTTGTGTTTTTCATTTTTTGTTTTCAATAATAAAATACATGGAGGAGAACTTCGTCAACTAAATCTTGAATGCATCTCCACAATTCGTTTCACTTTTAAAAACAAAAAACGTAAATTTTTCCAAGCAAATGCTAAAACAAGGGAATTTTTCTCTATTTTAGTCTTAATGATACTATGACTGGAAGGGTAAACCAGCTTAGCAATGTGTTACCTGAAATAGTGTGATAACGTTTGCATATGGGAATTGATATGAAGACAGGGCAGCCTTGTTGAACAGTACCAAGAGAACTGCAGGTTAGAGGGGCAAACAAAAAAGTAAAATTATGTCATTAGTACATAGCTGCCTTCATGAAAAATAATCAACAGAAGAATACAATTCAGAGAGTGATGGTCAAACCCAGATGGTGACCAAGTCCAAGTAAGGTAAACACTTGAGCTATACTTTTATCTACAAAAAAATCCTTTGTAACAATTTGTAACAATACAGCACCTATACATAGTACATATACTTACACACTCAACGTTTATGTTTTGATACTGTAGCATGCTAAATTTAGCATCAGCACACCCTTTTGAATCGGAGATGGTCTAATGATACACATTACAGATACAAGCACACGCATATATAGTTTACATATTTTTATGCATACAATACATATGCATAGAACATAAATTTGTATACATATAAGAAGGCTAGAGAACTGAATGACAAAATATTTCTCAATATTCCCAACATTTGGAAGCCATCAACTGTGGTGTTTTCCATAGTCACGTCCCTATATAGAGTACAATCACCCCAAAAGTTGAAAACCCCCTCCACTACAACCTAGTTTTGCTGCAACTCTATTATTTGTGGCCCTTATTCACATCAAAAATCCACTATCAACTTCTCTTTTTTCTTCTATGGCCCCGCCACTTTATCTCTTTAAGTACATTATCATATGCCTTTCCCAGTCAAAACCCATTCCTCAAAATCATCTCTTTACTCTCTTGTTCTAATATTTCTCATTTTGCCCCCCTTGAGATAACACTCTCACTCACCTCATATCTTAAAGCAAACAACGAGATTCCCACTTCATAATAACTCATTCTCTCTTCCTTCATTTTTCCCACATAATGGATAAAGTTACAATTAAACATCACGAATAAATATATAGGCACGGATGTAGTTCCCGGGACAGGTCACGTTCATGTTTTAACAATACAAGTCATATTTGTCTAATACTGTGTTGATTAAAACGTAACCTGTATTGAATTTATATATATATATATATATACTCTACAATTTTTAGGAAGCAGTAAACTCTAGATCTCGTGTGAGCAAAGCATGAGCTTGACCACTCAACCTAATTATCAGAGACTCATATCATATACTGATATACAATATAAAAACAATTAGCACAAAAAAAAAAAAAAAAGAGAAACCTATGTGAGAAAAATGGCATATGTATCCTCTAGACAAGTATAGAACGAAATGCATACATAAAAACCAGTGAAAAAAGAAAACCCAGAAAGGAAAAGTGGGAAAAAGGGTACCAGCAGAAACCATGTAAGAGATGGCAGCGTAAGCTCCTTTTTTGTTGGTCATGGCTGAAGAAGAAGAAGAAGAAGAAGTAGAGCCTTTCTTGTGGTTCTCTTCTTCATCTTTGAAAGAAGAATTAAAGACTGGTAATTTCTGGTTCTTCTCGGAAGCCATGAAAGGACAAAGCAGAGCTCTGTTCTGTTCTGTTCTGCTCTCTTTCTCTCTCTGCTCTCTTTGAATCCGACAATGGAAGAATACTAAAACAGAGCTGAGAATTTTGGAGCAACCTTTTAAGTAAATAATGAGTGTTACAGAGCGCAGAGAGAGAGAGAATATATGAGTGTCAGTGCCGAAGAGTACGCTGGCATGGGACACGTGGCCGCTTTGAATAAGTGAGGGTCCACAGATTTCCTCTTGGACCCACGTAGATTCTTTTTTAAAGAATGGATTTTAGATTTTTCGGGTACATTACATTGACCGCTGTAATAATTGTGAGAGATTTGGCTGTAGTAACTCCATCGTTGACCGCTGTAATAATTGAGGGAGATTTGGCAGTGGTAACTCCATCGATGACTTTTCCTTCTTAAAAAAAAAGAAAAGAAAAAACTTACATGACTAATTTTGTTTACGAGTAAAAGAAAAAGCCCACCTGATTAATTTTTGGAAAATTCTAATGTAGGAAAGGTAAAATCTCTCCAACCTGTAAGAGCTCCTAGCTATAAGAGTAGATTTTAGTTTATTTTACTGATTAAGAACTAAAGACTATCATATTTATTTTGGATTTTACCTCACTTAATATTAGTCACAAAAGAGATAAAGACTTCCTTTTCCTTAAACTTATCCTCTCTCTTTTCTTTTCTTTTCTTTTTTCTTTTTTTTTTTTTTTTGGTTTTTCTTAGATGTGTATAACTCCAGAGGAAGTGGAGCAACTACCGTTATAATATAGAGAAAATTAAAAAGGAGAAAAATTTGAAAATAAAAGCAAACAAAATCAATAGCCATCATTGTTCTTATATACACCTACACTATAATATAGGATTTGTTTCTTTTTTTTTGAAATATTTACAATTAGATGTACAATTTATTTGCATCATGAAATTACATTTAACAAGAAACTAATCATGACATAAAAAATTAGCCTTTGGGATTAAGGATTTTGATATCATATAATAATGCCCAAATTGGAAGATCTCCAAAGCGTAAACAAAATATGGTGATTATTAACATAATAAAATAGCACCATTATATATGGTAAAAACATAAAACTGTGATTATTAACAAAAATTGAAAAGATTTTTTTTTTAATTTAAAAAAAGGTCAAGAAGAGTTTGGTTTGTGCCGTTGTACGTGCTTTCTTGAGATGTGTTTGTAATAAACAATTGAAGAACACGATACTTGCAATTTGGGAAATTTGTAATTTAAAAGGGAAGAAAAAAGAACGTATGCTGCTACTGCTACTCATGGGAAATAGGCTATATATATATGTATATATGTATTTTTTTTTTCCAAGAAAAAGAGATCCTAATTGTGCATGAGTGTTCCTAGAATATGTAAATCGATAAAAACCACGTGATCTTGATCTAATGGTTAAAAAATACTCTTACAAGTAGGAAGGATTGCCCCTCCTACAGTAGAACTTTCCTAATATTTTTGTAGGTAAACTGCACCCAGAAAAAAAAAAAAAATCTCTAAAATTTAGGTATTTTACAATTTAGATCATGAAATTTGGATTCTGCAAAATAATACTCTGAGATTAAAATTTTTGAAAATTAATCAATTGAGTTACTTTTTTGAATAGCTTTAGCAGGTAAAAGACAATAATATTCTCAAAATTTAGTAGAATAATAAGGACTAACATAGTTTTAATAGATGATATTATTCTTTTTTCATTACTAAAATTGATTAAAAAGTCAATTCAGGGTATTACTTTTCAGAAATTCTTAATTTCATGGTATTATTTTGTAAAGTCTAAACTTCATAGTGTAAATTACATAACACTCAAACTTCAGGATATTTTTTTGCAGTTCACCATTTTTTACGAGTAATGATAAGGGAATATATAAATTACACATATTGACATATAATGTATTTTAACCACCTATGTATATAGTGCGGTCCTACTTTAAAAAAAATATAGAAGATTAAAATATATAATATGTCAATATATGTGAGTTCTGTGTGTAATTTATATGTCTCCCTAGCATTATTATTTTGTTTACTGCGAATTTATTGTAGAAAATAAAATTTCCACTTTAGATTTTATTCTTGAGTAACATTATAAGTTAGTAGACATTTTTTTTTAAAAAGAATTTGCACTAAACAATGTGACTTTATCTTAATCATTCAGCTTAAGAAGAGTGTTAAATGCATTATTTTTCTCACTCTTTTTTACATCCTCATTTCATGTTTTCACGGTTTGATTCGTGTGAATTTTACTAGTGCAGCCAGAATTCCTCTCAACTTAAATAGAATGTTTCAACTTAAATGAATATGATTAAAAATTAAGTTAAGTGCCCTAGATGGCAAGCCTTATCTCATCAAACAATAGAGTGTATAATGTAGCCCTAGTAATGAACCAGGGGAACTCCTGCAAAGTGGTCAAAGAGCACATATCCCTTTTGTACCCCAACTACTAGGCGGAATGTCCTTATTATACCACCCTCCTCAGTGTCTTTTTTGTTTTTTTTTTTTCTTTTTATTTCGCTATACTTGCATCTTATTTTTATTGACTTGTCTTTTGCTTTATGTTTGATTTCCTTTTCAAGTCATTTCATTGGCAATTTTTTATTTTTTCATTTTTCATTTTTTTTTTCGGATTTTTGGCAGTTTCCACAACCCTTAAAGCTACCAAAACCATGCCACAAAGTGTCACTGCTCTAACGAGGATAATAGTTCAGAAAACAAAATTTGTATATATGTGATATAATGATTATTGAGCATATACATAGATATAAAAAAAATGAAATAGTAGCTCTATTGTCACTCTATGTATATTCCTTATCCCCTATTTTTGAAATTATAATCTTAATTAAGATTTAAAATTAACTCCAATTTATTATACCTGATTTTTCCTAAACTAGCCCCAAACTCATTTTTCTCTCTCAAACTCTTATCACACGTTTACACCCCTCTGTTACTCTCTTTTTATTTTATTTTTTCTTCTTTCTATACCTATCACTATTCTCATCCTTTCATCTTCAACTAAGAAATTCAGTAATTTTTGTTTTCCTCACAAATGAGAAACTCTTTAGTTTCTTCATGTATATATAGGTTGCTTTAAGCCCAATACAACTAGTACATAAAGAATTTTGAGTATCCAAAAAAAAGAATGGTATTAAGAGAATCAAAAAAGATAACTCAAGTAATTAAAACCAGAAAAAAAGTTGCACAGTAAAGAAAAAAATTAAAGGAGAATAAGTTATTTTGAGTTGGATAGAAAGAGATAGAAGCACTCAGGCAAAGAGAACTCGAAAATCATGATGTGGGTATCAACGGAAGAAAAAGGATGGAGGAGGGGGGGTGTGGGGTGGGTGGAAAGAGAAACTATACAATTAAATTCAGGGATAATTTTGAAAAAAATAAGGGAGATAAAAGCGGTAATTAACATTTAAGCTATAATTGAGATTATAATTTTAAAAATAGGATGGGATGAGTAGACAGAGAGATAGCAATAGAGCCACCCTTTAACAAATTAAGGAGATAAATTTTGTATTTTTAAAAACATGTAAAAAATAGTATTTTGTTAAAACACATTGAAGATTTTTTATATTATTGCTAATCCAGTGGGTACTTTTTTTTACCTATATATGGATATATTTTTTTTTTAGTCGTGAGATCATCATCTAACGGTAATCCAACAGTTATAATGATGTGCATGAAAAGATGTGCATCATTAATATCATTTTTCTTTCTTTTTTTTACTATAAAAATATGTATATGATAAATTTTAATTGGTCAAAATAATAACTATATATAAGTAAAAAAAAAAAAAAAAAACCTATTGGTTTGGTGCCCTTTTTATATTACCCTTTAAATGTATTTATTGTCACAAAAGCTTGTGTTTTTGTATGAATTTTTTAGTGACAATATATGTACAGTTACAATATATTTACATTTCACTCTTAATTTTTTAAGTGGCATAATTTTGCATTTCAAAAATTGTGTTGAGACTAGTTGTACATTAGTCTTTTCTTTTAATAGTGGAATGAAAAATAAAATGCTAAAATGCTCAGGCAAAGAAAACTTGAAAATCATGATGTGTGTATCCACGGAAGAAAAAGGAAGGAGGAGGGGGTGTGGGGTGGGTGGAAAGAGAAATCTATAAAATTGAATTTAAGGTTAATTTTAGAAAAATAAGAGAGATAAAAGTGATAACTAATATTAAGTTTTAATTAAGATTATAATTTTAAAAATAGGGTGAGAAGAATAGACATGAGTGGTAATAAAGCTATCCAAAAGGGAAAAAAGATGTACCTTATTACAATAATTTCCCATTAATACCGTTAAAGTCCATCTATTTAATTATATGAACTCATAAAAGTTAACTCTCTTAACTAATAAATAGATATTAATTTATTTATTTTTAAATACGGGTTTTGATGATGATAATTTTGGTATGTGATTTCAATAAGTATCTTATTCATTTAGTTATAACTTTTGAATTAGAGTCATTAACTAATTTTTATGCCTAAAAGGGAACATATATAAATATGTTCCCATACTGGAATTTTATTCCAAAAAACTCACTCTTTTTTATTGGTTTTCTCACTCCTCTGCCAAACTCTCTCTTTTCTACTTTTCAAATTGCGAGCTTCCTCTCCATAAAAAAGGAAATTAGAAAGAAAGAAAGAAAGAAAGAAAGATGGTGATGCAGGACTAGACTACATGATTTGACTCAAACTGACATTCGATCCCAACTGGGGCTCCCAATGGTGGTTACTAATAACCTGAGAGAGCATTAAGGTTTCAAAATGGAGACCACTACCTTGGTTATCTCTATGATGGTGGTGTTGGACATTCTTGAATGCAACTTGTGTTTCATGATCAATTCTTTGGGAAGAATGTGAAACAGCTTCCTTTGGGCACTCTACTAAAATCAATTCATAGAGCACCACTAACTCATGGCAGGGGACATTATGGATGTCAGGCATATTGTTGACGGAGATTTTGTCAACAATAAATTTAGAAAATTGCAAGATGTGGCTTGTGTATAAAAAGAGTTGATAAAGTAAAGCAATTAAGAAAACAAGAATTTTATAGTGGTTCAGTCCTAAAAAAGATGAGCCTACGTCCACTGTTCTTCACAATTTTCTGAAGAATTACAAGAGTTTCTCTAAGTGTCAAAGTGAGAGCGAAGAGAGAATTACACAGAGAGTGTATAGTGAAGTGATTGTGAGATAAAAGATAATGAGACTGAGCTCCCTTTATATATGTGAGGGTGACTCTATGTTTCCCAATTATGCAAATGGGAAAGTACATAATAAGAAAATACAATTTCAGGTAATTATACAAGATTGGGTAATAACTAATAAACAGATTGCTCAAACTTTACTCAGAAGCTTATTTCCTTTTTCTCGTGAGTTACCCATTTGAAAAAGCTTGACCTAGTTTTCTTTTCTGCTGGTCGCACATTTAACTATACGGAGCATATCGCACTGTTGGTTGTTTCTAATATTCGACCTAGTACATTCTCCTCAGTCATTGACCTTCTTTTTCTAGCATTGATCAATGACGTAGATTTAAGATCAGACAACAATTGCTCTCCAGTTCTGTTAGTCGTCGAGGACTAAATAGAGCTTCCTACTCTGACAAGTGCGAGCTTAAGAGTGCGATGTGATGAGGTCATCTCGAAACTCTCAAAGAGTCATGAATTCTTGAATCATATCTTCTCAGAATCTCACGTGTTCATTTCTCTGTCTGACGCTACCATGTGTCACTCTTCTTCAGAGAGTTGGCGAGACTTGAGAAAATGCTTTCATTTCTCGAGCAGACGTGATGATGATGATGACGTCAGCCATCGTTTCAAATTAAAATCTTGTATTTCAAAAATTAATTGATTTGAATTTCAAATCCCAATCTCCCGTGTGAATCTAGGCCATTAACTTTGAAAACTAACCCTTTTAATCCACAGCTGAGATTTGACAAATCTCAACATATATAAAGAAATCCATTCTTTCTTCCATCACTTTTATTTTTATTTTCTGAAACTTGAAGCATCCATAAGACAAAAATCCTCTTAGTGACTTCAACCCCTTTCCAGACAATAACTCATCTTCTCCGGTAAAGTTCTGCCACCAGATTTCTTCTTCAGGCGACATTCAAACTCTTCACGTTTTAAACAAGGTTGGTAATTCCTCTATTTTCTCCAATTCTGTTTTTGCTATTAAAACTCTTTAATATATGTTCCGATATTTTGAACATACATAAAGAATATAGCTTGGCAGGATTTTTAAGCTTTTCTACAGATTTATTTTTATAGAATCTTTTGCTTATTCAAAAGTATGTCCCTGAACTCTTATAGATATATGGTAGGTCTGTATATATTATACCATAAATTAGGTCTAGAACCCCCACACCTGAAGAGTTCGCTTGGTTCTACCAAGTGAAGTCGAACCTCTCTGATTTTAGCTTCTTCTACGCGAGCAAGTGGTCAAATCAGGCAATCAAAACCATTCATGAGGTTCGCAATAATATGAAAAAATGGAAAAATTCATACTTTGATTATGCAGATAATGGCTTCTTTCAAAATCCTGGTAGGTAACTTCTAGCTATAGCTTGCTCTTTGTATTTATATATGCTTTTTTATCTGATTGCATGTCAATGTGTTCGCAGCAAATAAAGAACGCCCATGACTCAACAAAGAACAGCTCGCCAGGGTATATATATAATAAACGACCTCGCAATCGAAGAATTTGACTAGAAAAAACTTGGGACGACCAAGAATTTGATTGCTTACGAGTTATTTCCGAAGGGAGCTTCACTTCCTGCAGCTGCAAATCGACCTACTAGACCTTCAAGTGCAAAGAAACAGAAGGGCATGAGTGCCTTATCTTCCAAGCCTAGGAAATGAAAAGTACCTGCTTCAACTACTGCTCAAGAAAGACCATCCCCATTAGCTTTATTTCTATCAGCTTTTTAGCCGTAAATCTTAGAAGGTTGAATCTCTTGTTACTATTTCCCTCTCTTTGCCGCATTGTGATCCTCACACTAATAATAACTTTTACTGCAAATATGACAAGAATCAGCAGCAATTGGTGAGCTCCACCATCTACCTTGGGTTCTCGACCAAAATCAAGGACCCCAGAGAACACCCCTCCAACTTCAAAGGGGAAAGAGAAGGTCAAATAAGCACCGAGCTTCTTCCTCCTCTGGGATTCCTAGCTAGGCTGACAAGGACGAGGAGCTTCTCGCACTACTCCGTCAACTGCCAGACAAAGCAGGTCTGATTGTGGCCTTTATTGATCATTTTGCCTCCGAAGAGGGTTGGGAGAGGATGAAGCAGAGGCCAGCCAAGGTCCTATTCAGTGCTGTAATGCAAATGCTATCTAATGTAAGTACCATCTCCTTTGTTCACATATGCGACACTCATTCTTTCACTAATATCATTATTATATTTCAGACCGCTGCAGCTGCTATGCTGATGTACGATCTAGTCCTCTATTGCATAGAGAAAGGGGAAAAAGTTAAAGAAATTACCCAGACATGTAAAGAGCTGAAGAAGACTCGCGAAGAAGAAAAGAACAACTTCGAGTCTGAGAAGAAACAGCTGCAAGAGGCCTTAGGTAAGGAGAAGCTGGAAAAGGAGCAGCTCAAAGAGCAGGTCAAAGAGTAGAAGAAGACCATCTCCCAGCACCTGGATGCTCTGAAGGAGGCGGGTCCCAAAGCCGTTGAAGAGTTCAAGGCTACTGAAAGTAAAGAGTTTGAAGACAAGGCCAGCGATATTGCTACATTTACCATCATATACAATATCTTCTGTGAACATCTAGAGTTCGACTTCTCTTTCTTAGGGATGAATATAGTCGAGCTTGTAGAGAGTTGGAAAGCTGATGAGGCTGCCGACAAAGCTATTAACAGGGGCAAGGGCACACCGACAGAGTAGATTGTGTTATTTTTTTTTATAAATTTGTAAAGTACCAGACAAATGCGGGTTTGTCCTGCTAATTTTTGTAATATTTTGCTCGCACATAGGTGCAGACTTCTATTTATGAAATTTCCTTTTTATTAAATTATCCCTACAAAACAACTTTGTTAAAAGGAAAAACAAATCGCATTAATCATATATAGATGCATAATTTAACCAAGTAGTCAATCATTGTATCAATCACTAAGTGGCTGATTAGTACGCTGTTGTGATTTAAATCCAACTAACTTAAAACAGGTTTTAAGCATTAGGATAGGTTAGTTCACGTAAGAAAAACAACGAGCGTGAGTGATGCGAATTCAATATTTGTTTTTCAAAAGTCCATGTCAAAATAGAATTTATAGCAATATATCACATCGAACTATGGATATTTTGCTTAGTTACTTTTTCGTGGATATCGCATAGTATAACATGCTAAAGCGTGAAGCGAGAAGAAAATCCTCAGATTTTTAGGAATTTTAGAAATTCGATGGTCTAAAATTCCAACTCCTCTAAATGAATACTTGTATAGTTCCTTAGGAAATGAGTAGGAGATAACGATCTATTCCCACTGCCTCCCGAGTTTTATGGTGTTTGAAGATGGCTATAAAACTATAAAAGATGAACCAGTAAAAGAGAAATTATTCAGGAACTTGAAGAAATAATGCCTTTTATTGATAAGCTCGAATGATGAATAACAAGATTATATGAAGATTTGCCCTCCAGGCCATTGAAGCTGTATAAAGATATACATGGAGATTTTTATTGATAATAACGACGAAGCTGTTCTGTATTCCAACCATGTTCAATCTTTTGTCCTCCAATGTAAGCTAACTTATATGTCCCAGGTCGAATGACGGTGTTAATAGCGTATGGTCTTTCCCAAGAAGGTCCAAATACACCAGCACCATGCTCTTTAGTGTTAGGGAGAACTTGTCGAAGAACAAGATCAATAACTTTAAACTGTCTATTTTTGACTTTAGAATTGTAATAGCGAGCCGTTCGCTGTTGATATAATGCAACTCGTAGCTGAGATTGTTCTCGCCTTTCTTCCAAAAGATCGAGCTCAATTCTCATCAACATTATTTTGATATGGTTCATAAGTAGATTATCGTAAAGAGCTCGTACCAATTTCAACTAAGACCATCGCTTCATATCCATAGGCCAGAGCGAATGGACTCTCTCCAGTGGTTGTTTGCTGAGTGGTATAATAAGCCCATTGAAAGATCTGCTTTGTTAGATATTACCAAATAAATAATTAATTAATTAAATTAATAATTAATTAATTATGTTGTAACATGCGGATAAAATGTGTTGCAACAACGAGTGCATATGTTGCAACAGAACATAAAAAATAAAGAAATGAACACAAGACGTTTTTAACGTGGTTCGGACCTTTCCTACTCCACGGAGCCACGCCCAGAGATTAAACAAATTAGTAAAGTATCAAGATTACAAACACCAATTGACTGACACAGTATAAGACTCCCTCTTTTCAATTGCCGCAATGTGTTGTAACAACTCCACCAATCTTGTTTAGCGAGTCCCCTCGTCTTGTTGATCCTTCACACGTGAACTCCCTTCACTGGTCCGGATCTATCTCCTCCCGAAGACGTGTTGCTCTTCCTCCCGAAGACGTGTTGCTCTTCCTCCCGAAGAACAAGATGCACTCAAACAAAGTACCTAGAAAACCCTAAAGCTCTCTAAGTCTCACAATGGCAATAGAACATACTCTATGCCTTATACAAAAGCTCTCTCAAAGAGTATTTTCTCTCAAGTGAAGTGCATACAAATCCTTTGGACTTGGTGAGCTTTTATAGATGAATTTTCAGCCCTTGCTCTTCCTCCCGAAGAACAAGATGCACTCAAACAAAGTACCTAGAAAACCCTAAAGCTCTCTAAGTCTCACAATGGCAATAGAACATACTCTATGCCTTATACAAAAGCTCTCTCAAAGAGTATTTTCTCTCAAGTGAAGTGCATACAAATCCCTTGGACTTGGTGAGCTTTTATAGATGAATTTTCAGCCCCAATTTCGTGCTTCCTTGGTATGAAAAGGCTGAAAATAAGAAGGGAATGATTTGCCACGAAATCTGTTATCATTCCTTATTTGGACAGTCTGAAATCTGTTGTAACAGCTTTCATGAATCATTCCTGAAAAGTGTCCAGGTACATAGAGAGAAGTTCTCCACGATTTTGGCTCTTCTTAATCAGCTGAAATCACTCTTATTTACCTGCAAAAACTTTCCTTAAAGGCAAGGATTGATTTCACAATTAATTAGAGTCAATCAAAATCAAATAAGAGAACTTTCCATAAACAGCACAATCTGTTGCAACAGATTCTGTCTGAAAAACCTGACAGCTCATCAAATTAATTACATTAAATTAATGAGGACATAATCTGCACCATAATGGACGAAATATTATCTTGATTCTGCTTATACACCTGTAAAAAATCATTATCCAAGATTTGATGTAATAAAGAGCAAGAATCAATCTAAAAATGGAAACTTAATCAAAGGAAAATTGAGATAAAATATCTCAATTAATTATGTCCATCTTAATCACGAAAATCAATCAGCAATAATCCCTATTATCCTTCTAGAAATGTTTAATAAAGAAAATTAGGCCAAAAGATGCAAGAACAAAAAGTTTCCAAAAATGGATTTTCGGCCTGTGTAAATCTGTTGTGAGCAATCCTGTAAATCTGTTGCAACAAGTGTTTTACAACATCAGCAGACTTATTGCAACAACTTGTTAGTTTTCTCACAACAACTTGAGTTTATTGTTTTTGCCAATTGTTTGCCAATATTGGTCAACACCTTGAACCTAACAATCTCCCCCTTTGGCATCTACTTGGCAAAATCAATCACAAAACTGAAACATAACTCAAGTTTAAAAAACACCTGCAAAATTACATGATTAATTTCCAAAAACATGCCCAAAAATACTCTCCCCCTATCAAACACAATTATATACCAAAAAATATGAGAATTAAGCATAAGGCATAAATCTCCCACTGAAAAACATAACCAATGAACACAACCAAACAGTTTTGATATCTCCCCCTTTTTGTCAAGAGAGATCCAAAGTCTTAGGAAAAACAACCAACAAATTAAACTTGAAATCACCATAGACTGAAAGCAATTCAGAAAAGAAAAAAATGTTCATTGTCCAAATCCTGCAATGATCAAATCAGGTTAAACTCCTCTTGTATTTCTTCGGCTGTGGCTGGTCAGGATCTATTGCAACAGCAGGAGAAACGGGGGTAACAGGATGAGAAGAGCTAGGAGGAGTAGCTGTCACGGAAGATCCTGCAAGTACAGTCAGTTTGGCCAAGATCTCAAGCTGCATTTTCTCCATGGCTTCCATTCTTTCACACTGTTGAGCCTGATCAGCTTTCAGTGCTACCAAATTTGTAGAACCAGCAACCTCTGGAGGAGATGAAGAAGCTGTTGCAACTGGTGTTGAAGTCGTTGCAACAGATTTCTTACCAGCAGTCTTCGTTTTGACAGATTTAGAGGGTAATGGAGTTGCAACAGGTTCAATCACTTCTTTTTCCTTCAAACGGTAATTGACTGATTGGAGTCCTGGAGAAAGAAATTCAGTGGGCAGCTGTAAAGGATGTTGTTTTTGAAGAATCCCAAAAATCAGATTGGGAAAAATTAGCCTCTGTGTCTTTTTCCTTCCACAACGAAGATCAAAAATGGCTTGAAAAATTATTTGAGGCAGATTGACATCAATTCCTGTGCCTATATCAAACAGAAAACAGGCAAAGTTCCTTGCCACTGTAGGAAGATGAGCAGTTGGCCACCAGTTGTGAATTACCATCTTGTGCAGGCCAGAGTACTTATAAGTCAAATCAGTTGACTTAAGAGTACTCGAATGAGAAGGCCAATCAATGAGATCTCCCAAAAGTTCAGAAGCTACCTTATCAACTTCATATTCTTTCTCATACTCATCAGTTGCAACAACAGGTATATCAAGATAATCAGCAATAACTTGATAATTGAAATCATAGATATGCCCTCGAAGAAAGATTTTGTGATAAAACGGACTCTGAGGGTCAGCCATCTCCTCACGAATATTGCAATAAAATTCTTGTATGATTCTAGGAACATAACCCTCAACTTTGGAAACAGTTTTTAACCACTTTCTTTCTTTCAAAATTTTCACAATCCATAGTGGCTTAAAAGAATCCAAGTTAAAGTTCCTCTCATCTATAAATCCTCTTCTGTCATATTCATCCATGTATTCTTCATTTTCAGCAGTGTAAAATACAGAAGAGTGTGCAAGAGATATGTTATACCCGATTGCTGTTTCTGTTGCAACAACTTCTGGAGAATCTTCTTCATCTTGGTCTTCAGGTATATTCTCCTCAGGTATGTCAGAGAGTTCTTCCTCAGGTATCATGGACGGGTCTTCTTCAGTTTCTGAGGTTGTTGCACTCTTCTTTGGAGTTGGGGCAGTAGTTGGAGAAGCAGAGACTTCTTTGACAGAAGTAGCAGAAATTGATTCAGGGAATGTTGCAACAGACGGTTGTGCCTTCTTCGACTTAGAACCCGAATTTTTAGCTATCTTCTTGCCTTTCGTTGCAACAGGTGCAGGATCTGCAATTTTTGTTGTTGCAACATCTTCTGGAATGGATGATTCAGAGCCAGCATCTTTTGTTACAACGGCTTTTGAGACAGCAACCTTTTTCTTTGGAGATTTCGTTGCAACAGATGATGAAACTGCAGAGATTGGGGTCACAACGTATTTATGACCTTTCGATTTTGAGGACACGGCCTTTGAGGCTTCAACAACTTTCGTTGCAACAGATGGCGAAACTGCTGGAATTAGGTTCACAATAGGTTTGTGAACTTTCAATTTCGAGGGCCCAGACTTTGGGGCTTCAATAGCTTTCGTTGCAACGGGAGTCTGAGGTGGCTCATCAGACTTAGATTGACCGGATTCACCACCTTCTTCTTCATCACTGGTAGCCATATTTTCAGAAGCTTCGACATCATCGGTTTCGGCTTGTGAGGTCTCTAGAAATGACGGCTCTGTTTGTGGGATTGGAGCCGCTTCAACCTCTGCCTCGGGTTCGACAGATGGCGCCACCGATGCAAGAGGCGGAGAAGGAGGCTTTGAGGCCTCTGCTTGTATTTTTCTGGCCAACTCGGATGTCGAACCAGGTGGGTTTGACTTCTTCTTCATCGGAGTGATCTTCACGGCAGATGAGAACTCGCGTTTCTTCTTGGGGGTTACAGCTCCTCTGGTTTTCACCATTGTTGCGATGAAGCTTGTTGCAAAACTCAAAAACAAGAGACAAGAAACGCAGAGGAAGAAGAAGAAACAGCAGATGGTGGAGAGATTGTGAGTGTGATTAGGTTAAACAAATCACCCAATGACATTTAAAGACCAAATTTCCACCAAATCAGGAAATTAGAGATTTAAATCAATTTGAGTGATTTTCTGATAAGATTGAGTAACTGATTGCAGATAATTAAGGAAACAAAAATATGTTACAACAGACTAAAACGTTTCAGCAGAAAATTTCCAAAACAAGCCCTTTTTTTTTTTAAATATATATATTAAGAAGATAAAAACAAAAACGCCACACACACAAAAGAAAATTCAATTTCAGCTAAAATAATTTTGTGAACTCAAGGCATTATTTAGATAAAAAGAAAATAAAGAGAAAATCATGTTAAATTTATTTCTGAAAAAGAAAAGATTCTAAAATTATAATTTATTGTTAATCCTTTGATAGACAAATCTCCTTTCTTTATGAAATCAAGATGAATAAACTGGATCAAAAACCAACTAACTAACTTTTCCTTTTTTTTTTTTAATTATGAAACAATTTCTAGCTTTTTCACACACAATAGGCAGTATATTTTTTATTTTCATTTTTGCTCACTGCCTCCTCTCTCTTTTTTTTTTTTTTTTTTAAATACCTATGATTAGTAGCTTTCACTCTATTCCTCAGGTAGCCCTTTTCACTTGGTAGATTATCCTCTCCATATTGGTGATACAGAGTCCCAAATTACTCAAGGATGGCTCCACACATCAGGGTAGGTAGCTTTTTCTAATCATAAGGCCTGTTATAAAGCTAGATTTCAAGAAAACAAATATTAGAGTTGGTCAGTTAAAAATTAATCCAGAAAAATCATCAAGACTCAAAAATTTAGAGATTTCAATGTCAAAAGGTCAACAATTCATGATAATTAAACAATGTAGTCTTATAACAGAAACAAAAAAATAATATCTTTACTCTTTAAAATCTTTTTATCACCAAAAATACTTTTAGTTCACAAAAATTATTTTTGGCTGAAGCTGAAGAAACACAATAGAAACTTTAAACAGAACAAATTCCTAAGGCTTGCCTTAAGGAATCAAATTTTACAAAATCAAGGGCTTTGGTGAAAATATCTGCAATTTGTTTGTCTGTTTCAACATATTCCAAAGTGATTGTTTTATTCTCAACCAGTTCCCTTATGAAATGATGACGGATGTCTATATGCTTTGTCCTAGAATGTTGTACTGGGTTTTTTGAAATATTTATGGCACTTGTATTGTCACAAAACACAGTCATAACATCTATATCAAAGCCATAGTCAGCAAGCATCTGTTTCATCCAGATAAGTTGTGTACAACAACTTCCAACAGCGATATACTCTGCCTCAGCAGTGGATAGAGAAATCGAATTCTGTTTCTTGCTATGCCAAGAAATCAGGTTGTTTCCGAGATAAAAACAACCGCCACTAGTGCTCTTCCTGTCATCTGCATTGCCTGCCC
>JXTC01000016.1:126882-216895 GCA_002914845.1 Trema orientale | reverse complement strand
CTCTAAGTCTCACAATGGCAATAGAACATACTCTATGCCTTATACAAAAGCTCTCTCAAAGAGTATTTTCTCTCAAGTGAAGTGCATACAAATCCTTTGGACTTGGTGAGCTTTTATAGATGAATTTTCAGCCCCAATTTCGTGCTTCCTTGGTGTGAAAAGGCTGAAAATAAGAAGGGAATGATTTGCCACGAAATCTGTTGTCATTCCTTATTTGGACAGTCTGAAATCTGTTGCAACAGCTTTCATGAATTATTCCTGAAAAGTGTCCAGGTGCATAGAGAGAAGTTCTCCACGATTTTGGCTCTTCTTAATCAGCTGAAATCACTCTTATTTACCTGTAAAAACTTTAAGGCAAAGATTGATTTCACAATTAATTAGAGTCAATCAAAATCAAAGAAGAGAACTTTTCATAAACAGTACAATCTGTTGCAACAGATTTGCCTGAAAAACCTGACAGCTCATCAAATTAATTACATTAAATTAATGAGGACATAATCTGTACCATAATGGACGAAATATTATCTTGATTCTGCTTATACACCTGTAAAAAATTATTATCTAAGATTTGATGTAATAAAGAGCAAGAATCAATCTAAAAATGGAAACTTAATCAAAGGAAAATTGAGATAAAATATCTCAATTAATTAGGTCCATCTTAATCACGAAAATCAATCAGCAATAATCCCTATTATCCTTCTAGAAATGTTTAATAAGGAAAATTAGGCCAAAAGATGCAAGAACAAAAAGTTTCCAAAAATAGATTTTCGGCCTGTGTAAATCTGTTGCGAGCAATCCTGTAAATCTGTTGCAACAAGTGTTTTACAACATCAACAGACTTGTTGCAACAACTTGTTAGTTTTCTCACAACAACTTGAATTTATTGTTTTTGCCAATTGTTTGCCAATATTGGTCAACACCTTGGGCCTAACACCCATAATACTTCAGGAAACATCTCTGGCCAAGCACCCTTATATTCCTCCAGCTTCGTCTTCAAATTTTGTTTCAATACCTTGTTTAGAATCGTGGAAGAATCCAATGAAACAAAGATCATAAACACACAACCTTTTTCGACCTATTTGAGAATTAGGTTGATCCTGAATAAGACGAATAAGATGACTAATAGACATAAACTCGATAAATCGACTGATGAAAACATTTGAAAATCTGTTCAAACTTTTAGGATAGAAATTTAAATTGTAGATGGACGAGTCCATAGGTCAATTAGAAAAACTCGGCCAGACCTATGATAGACGAATAGCTAAATATCGAAAAAATTTTAGGGTTTCTAACTCCAAATTACTCGCACATAGTGAGTATACCTGCAACAATAGATAAACCAACATGCCTATTTCTAGGTCGCAGTTTTAGGTTAGTTTTATAAATTAATTCATAAATTTACCTGTAGACCAATGCTTGCATAGCACTAATCACATCCCATGTTTCTTTTTCAGATGTCTAGTAGCGAGGAAATTAGGGAGGAAAATGTATTCTCAGGAAAGTCGTCATTCTCCGATGCGAGCATTAGTTCGATAAACCTCGAGGACTACTTAGAATAGGAGCCCGAGATAGAAATAACTGGAACTAGGTATAGCAGTCCTCGTATAGGTGATCTTCCCTGAGACTAATGGCCTTAGCACGTCTAGGACGCACCAGCATTTTTAACGGGCTATAACTACGTGCAAGGTAACTAGTCATGCACTGACATAAAGACGAGCTATACCACAAACAAGCTCGAGAAGATTGTGCGAGACTATAAGATCGATATATTTCTTCGCCTTCCCACGAAGTTTAATCGACCACACACCCCTCTTCGCAGAGCTACCTCATTTTTAGATGCAGTTCTGACACAGTTCTCAGATGCAGCGTCCACCTTCCTCTCCACCCATACATCAAGTTAATAGTCGACTACTACAGTGTAGTCCCTTTCTAAACCTGACTGTTAGCTTATGGATGAACAACAGCCGAGAAGCTTTTCTTACTGCCCAAGTTATCGCAGAAGTTACGAAACTCATTACAGTCAAATTATTTCCCATTATTAGAAACTATCATATGCAAAATACCATATCGATAGATTATAGACTTGTAAACAAAATCTATCATCTTTTTTGCAGAGATTATACTCAAGACTTCAGCTTCTGTCCACTGTGTAAAATAATTAACTGCGACTACGGCATATTTCAATCCACCTTGCACCGATGGGAGCATTCTAATAATCTCAATTCTCTATATTGCGAATGGCTGTAGACTAGTCATCGAAGTAAGAGGAATATGAGGCAATCTTGGAATAGTTGCAAATCTCTGACATTTGTCGCATTCTATATCATCTCTTTTCATAGTAGGCCAAAAATACCCTTGTCTGAGAGCTTTATTCACAAGTGCTTGCCCCCCAGAATAATCTCCACAAATCCCTTTATGGATCTCTTTTATAATGTAGAATGCTCTTTCTTCATCAACACATAACAACAATGGCGAGCTAAAAATTCTCCGACAGAGCTTCCCATCATAGATGATGTAGCAAGCTGCCTTCATTCGAAGTCGCTTTGCATCTTCTTTATTTTTAGGAAGATTTCCATCTAGTTGATACTTCATTATAGGATCCATCCACGAATGCTTCTGGTCGATTGGCATAGAAACTTGAAGCTCTACTTCGATACTCAGTTTTGCGAGGAATTCCACTGGTACCACCTTTAGCAATTCTGCATCTTTTGTCGAGGTGAGCTTGGCTAAAGCATCTACCTGAGTATTTTTAGTACGAGGAAATAGCTGAATACTATAAGCAGTAAACATTGAAAAAAGTCTTTACACATCTTGCAAATAGGCTAGTATCTTTCCTCCTCTGGCCTGATAGTCTTCGATCACTTGACAAACCATTAACTGAGAATTACTATATACTTCGGTCATCTCAACCTTCATTTCTTATGTGAGCTTGAGTCTAGCTATCAATGCCTCTTCATTATTCGATGCTGGAAATTCTGAAGCGAAGTGCACAATGGATATTATGTCCTTCTGGGCTTATTAACAACAAACCCGCACCAGTTCCATTCTCGTTTGACGACCTATCAACATAGAGTTTCCACAGTTTGTTCAAATCTATGGCAGGTTTCTCAATTACTTCTATGGGAGGATCAACATTATAAATGAACTCTACAATGAAGTCTGCAAGAGCTTGACCTTTAATTACAGTGTGAGATCGAAAATTGATGTCTGAATTTGCTAAGCTCAACTGCCCATTTAAGTAATCTTGCCGATACTTCAAGCTTTTACAAAACCTGTTTTAATGGGATATTAGTAAAAACTTCGATAGAATGTGCGTGGAAGTATGGTCGAAGCTTCCTAGATGCGATGACAAGTGCAAAGATGCGATGACAAGTGCAAGTACTAACTTTTCCAACTCCGGATATCTCGTTACGGCATCGAGTAATCTTTTGCTTACATAATAAATAAGTCACTGTATATTTTCTTCTTTGCGAATTAATGTAGCACTTGTCGCATACTTGGAAATAGCGAGGTACAAATACAACCCTTTTCCCGACTTTGGCTTCAACAAGAGTGGAGGAGAACCCAAGTGTTTTTTTAAATCTCGGAACGCTTGCTTGCACTTCCCAGTCCACTCAAACTTCTTTGATCCCTTCAGCACCTCGAAGAATGGTTGGTATTTGTTGGTTGATCTTGAGATAAATCAGCTCACTCCAGCCACTCTTCCTGCCAGGTTCTGCATATCTTTAGGTTTGCGAGGTGACTGTATGTCAATCAATACTTAGATCTTTTAAGAATTAGCTTCGATACCTCGTTGATTGACCATGAATCCCAGAAACTTCCCAGATCCTACCCTAAATGCACACTTCTGGGGGTTTAGCTTCATCCGAAACTTTCAAAGAATTTTGAACATCTTATCAAGATGCTTGACGTGATCTTCAGCTTTCTTTAACTTTACCAACATATCATCAATGTACACCTCCATTGTCTTACCAATTTGCTTTGCAAATATCATATTGACAAGACATTAATAAGTTACTCCTGCATTGATGAGTCCGAAGGGCATCTTTTTGTGGCAATATAATCCCCAATCAGTGATGAATGGGGCATGTTCTTTATCTAGCTCGTACATGGGAATTTGATTGTATCCAGAATACGTGTCTATAAAGCTCAACAGTTCGTATCTAGATGTTGCATCTACGAGTTAGTCAATTCTTAGAAGTGAAAAACTGTCTTTTGGGCATGCTTTGTTAAGATTGATGAAATCGATGCAGGTTCTTCACTTTCCATTGGGTTTCTTCACCAAAACTAAATTTCAAGCCAGTTTGGATAAAAAGACTCCCTGATGAACCCGATCTCAAGCAATTTCTTAACCTTCTCTTTCAATGTAATGGAAGGTTCTTGATTTATCGCTCTTCTTTTTTGCCGCACAGGCCTCTTCGTCGTATCAATGTTGAGGCAGTGGCATATAACATTCGTATCAATCTGTACTATATCCGAATGTTGCCGTGCGAAGACATCCAAATTTGCCTTTAGGAATGTGACTTAGCTCGCATGGGTTCTTGAAGCTTTACTCTGATTTTTAATACCTTCGCAGATTCATCGATTGTCAAATCTTCTAAGTCCTCGATTGGCCCAGTTTTGACCTCTCCATCGATCGCTCGTGGGTCGAGGTCTTCGATTGACCTTTCACCTGACATTTCTTTATGTTGCTCGACCATCATTGTGCGAGGTGTTATCTCTCTTGTTGCGAGCTTTAGAGAATTATTATAACAGGACCGTGCATCATATTGATTGCCTCGCATTTCGCCTACTCAATGCTGAGTTGGGAACTTCATGGTCAGATGATAAAATTGAAGTGACAGCTCGTAATTCCCTCAAGGTCGGCCTTCCTATTTTTGGTGTGGAAAATGGAGCTTGGTTACTCTTCTCAAATTAGCTACTGATGTTGTATTAAGAATAACATAAAATGGACGATTGAGATGAGGTATCGAAGATGATCTAGAGGCTGAGTGTAATAACTGAATTTTTAAAAGGGTATAAAATTAAATTTGTGTCAAAGGTAAAAGGGTCAATTTGAATTTTTAAAATAATTAAACCAAAATATCTGAAATGAATGAGGACATAATTGAGTCTAAATTCATGAGGACTTAAGTGTAAGAGATTTTTGAAATCAAGGACTGAAGAACAATTATTTAATGGTGTATGTGAGAAGAAATTTTAAAATCTGGATAGATGATGAATTTTTAAAATAGTACACCACTTACCAGAATGCGCCATGTGTCCCATTACCTCCAACAATTGCCCATAAATCTCTAAAATTTCCTTTCTTTGAAGTTGAAACCCCTGAAGCCTAACCAAGGAGGTTGAGCTTCTCTGTAGTCGAGCAACGCCGGCACACTGTGGCTCCAGCTTGCCGATGTGCTGCCCAGAAGCCACCGCCACTAGCCGACAATGATGCACCGCCGGCCACCGCCTCTGCTCGCGCCGCACAGCCGTGTGAAAATACCGTCGAAGCCGCGGTTGTTGCTGCACTTTTTGGCGATTTCAGCAGCAAATTCCCGCTGTCAGCTGCTGTAGAAGGTCAAGGACTTCTCTCTAAAGCTAACCGATGAGTTTTGGCCACTAATTTTCAGCATGTAAGCTCCGGTGAGCAATTATCTTGTTTTGGCCGTTTCCTCAAAATTTAATTTCGATATTTTTTACGAGTATTTGGAATAACATATGATTTGTTGGTGATAATTAGTGAAATTAAAAGAGAATTAATATATAAAAAGGGATGCTTGCTTCTGTGGAATCGAATTTCTGATTGTTAGAAGTTTTGAATTAATTATTTTAGGAAAAGTGATATTTTAGTAATTATTTTTGTAAACAATATATTTTAGTTGTGAAATTTTTATGGAGTAAAAGAAGAGATTAAAATATGAATGAATACGATACTTTTGTGTTGAAACGAAATCTAAAGATGCGATAATTTTTTTTTTTATAGAAAATGTGGTATTTTTCTAAATATTTTTAAAAAATAATATTTTTGTAATTATTTTTGCAAAGCAATTATTTAAGCCGTAAAGTTACATGACGTAAAAGAGGAGTCTGAAAAAAGAACAAATATGACTATTTGGCATTTAATCGATAACGGGAAACATGTTAAATTTCAAATTGAAAAAGTGGACTTCTTTCAAATAAATTCCAAAAAGTGACTTTTTGTAATTATCGGAATAAAAGCCTGTTTAAGGCTCCTGACCTTGAATCTGAATTCTAACTTCGAATTCGGACCTAGTGAGGTCGAGAGAAGAACTTTGATATAAATATCGAAGTGGCATAAAAATCGAGGTACGAGGCTCGTGAATAGTGTTATTTTGTGTGTCATAGGGCGGATCTTGTCCCAGGACCCAAATTTGACAAATTATATATCTATCTTTACATTTTTGGGTACTCTAAATTCAATGGTGACCTCTGTTTTTCAATTTGAGGCTTCGTTGGAAAAGTCACTTTTTCAAGTAAGCTTACCGGGATCCTAAAAACAACCGTTTGAGTACCCAGGTGACTAACGAGAGATTTTTCGAGCATCGTTAGCTTAGTATAATTATCATTTCGAGGTAAGAGTTTAATTATCTGGTTTTATACTTGTTTCATTTATAATTGCATTAGAATTGATTTATAAAAAATCGTGATTTATGCGATGGTTTAATAAATTGTGGAAACATATTGGATTATACTAGGATTAGACTGTGTGATTTTATATACATATTTTTAAATTATGATCATGGGGTAATATAACGAAGAGCTGCCCATCTTACAATAAATCCCAAAATAATGCCAGGTGCGTTTTTAAAACATTGTTTGATTATATTTTGCATAGTTATTACATATTCTGTTATATGTTGTACATACCATAGGATCACATACTTGTGTTCTATTATTGCATCATAGAAGTGTAGATCATTGGCGAGTTACTGTAGTACTAGATGAAAGGCCTAGGCCCCTACCTAAGTTTTTAGCTGACACACCTCTGGGTAGTGTCAGAATGATAGGTACCTTTAGTAAAGAGTATTACAGGACCGTGATGGGAGGATGAGAGCTCACTTATTTATATTGGTTAATATATGATATGTACAATATGTGTTTCTCGTTTGGTTTGAATATGTGATTATTTTGGATATCAAATATTTTATAAACTCGATTTATAAATGGACTTTGGAAAAGGTATTAACCATGCAGGCTTGGTAAAAATTGTATCCATTAAAAAAGGTAATTGAATTTCTACTGAGCATGTGAATGCTCATCCCCCTACTTCTCCTACTTTCAGGTGTTAGTCTATTTAAGGTAGTCATCCCGGTAGTCAAACAAGCTGTGTAGCTTATACTTGGATTCCTACTCCTATTTCCTTGTAGGAATCTATACTTTGTTAACTTTCTTTCTTTATTTAATTATTTAGCCAATATTGGTACTAAGTAAATGTATGAGGATGGTTTTGTTATGAATTTGAGAACTTGATACTACAAGTGATTTTATGTAAATTATTTTGGTCATTGGACTAAAGTTTTTAGTTGAACCTAATTTACCAAAACTTTATTGTTTCTCAATCAGTATTCGAATGAGACAGCTGAAAATTTTCTTGAACTTTATCGGCTATTTTTCTTAAGTAATTTAAAACTAATAAGAGTTTTAATAGTGATAGAATTCATAATGATTTGAGGACCAAAACGAAATAATCTTATACTTGATTTCTCCTGAATTTCATAAAATTAAATATTTTTATTATATTTTCACTCAAAGTTACGGCTTTGAATTTTCGGTCGTGACGCTGAGATTGGATGTTGAACATGAGATAAGACTTGCTCGGATTTGAGCGGTCAAATGAAGAGAATGGATGGCCAGAATTTTTTTCTTGATGGAATCGAGAGAAAAAGATGTGCAGCTGGTGTTTAATAGAAAATGGAATCCATGTGTTGCTTTATGGTTGGCTAGAGTAAAAAGCAGCACGCATGGTGAGTGCTAGTTCGGCGGAAAAGATGAAGCGCAAATCATAGGAATGGATTATATGCTGGTAAATCAGGTTACTCGTTTGTTGTGACAGAATACTCAATTTGCAGAACTTTAAAAAATCAGATGAAAACTGTAAAGAAGAGACACACAGCTTTTTATCGTAGTTCAATACAACCAAATTGTGTCTACATCCACGAGACCTGGTCCAACAAGCAAACAATCGACTAGAAATATGAATAGAGTACAAATACAGGTCTCATACAAGAATCTAGAACTCCCTTCTAGTTTGTTGTCGATTTGGACTCTGATTTCCTCCGTGGATTTTGCTTTTTCAAACTTGTGCTGAATTCCCTTCAGTTGCCGTTGATGAGCTTCCCAGCTCCAGCAAGAACAAGTTGTATCTTCTTGAAATCAAGTAGCCATAGAGCTCCACCTTCACACCAGAATCAATGGTGGACTCTATGACAAAGGACACTCTTAGATCTAAATATTCAAAGCTCTAAGAGAAAGAAACTTGCTCATAAAGCAAGAAGGCCTCACCAAAATATTTTTTTCTGAAAGTAATGCTCAAAGACCTCAAAAACGATCTGAACAGAAGCTTTCTATTTATATAGGAAAGTACATCGTGACTCAGCTGTAATGACAGTTGTCATCGCAATGTCTAAACATGCAGTGACTCAGATATAACACACAAACTCAGATTTAAATGTGTCATCTTCATGTAACAATCAGGCACACTGATTTAACACACAAATATTAAACGAACTCAGATCTAAAGGTGTCATCTTGATTAAACAGTCACTCACACAGTTAAGACACACAAAGTCAAACGTCACTTGAAAAGGTCAACCTTAAAGATGACAACTTGACAACACAAGCTGAGAAACTGATGTAACAGATAAAGCATAAAAAGCATGCTAAACATATATGTATATGAAGTACTCTAATGACTAAACATGCAGACCACTAGACATAACACCTAACCATTGAAACCAGTTTAAAGAAGAGCTTCAGAACTTCGGATGCTTCGGTTGAATGCTTTGTCAAAACAGTTTTGGAGCACGATTACACAGACTAACAAATTCATACACAAGACTGAAAATACAACTGAAATATAACTTTGAAATATTGTCCATTACATTGTAGTTAGATCATAAGGTGCCAAATTAAATCTTGCACTAACATATGCAAAAATTGTTGACATGTGGGCCCTATACTTGCCGACGAACTCACCACTATGAAGAGCGCATATGAGGATCCGACAGCTAGAATTGCATGTGAAGGAGCATGAATTGCCTGGGAGAGTGCTTTTTTCAGGCAGAGTTTAATTTCTTAAATTTTTGTTTCTAATTTTTTCAGATTTGTGAACTGACATTTTCACTATTTTTGTTCCATAATGCTTAATTCTACCATCTTCACCTCTTTAGTCTACACATAATAGAAAATAAAATAAACAGAAAGTAATTGTTTTTTTAATTTGAACTAGACATAGAAAAATAAATACATTTAAGTACTAAATAAATCAATTTTCATAGAGATGTCATAGCCCCAGAAGAAATGGTGATAAACACATCCCTACTTAAAGTGATCTACCCATTTTTCTAAAGCAAAAAATTTGTCAAGTCTTTCCTAGATTTTAGCCATTGCTTCTCATTTATTATCCAATGTTAATATCGGACCATAATATCCAAAATCAGCCAAACCACATTCTTCTAGCATATTATGAAATTCTAAGTTCGTCGATTGAGCCAAATCCAAAGTACCATATTTTCACTCCAATGCAAAATGGCATTACAATCCCCACCACAAAGCCAATGGATGTTAAGATGAGTGTTTAAACTATGCAAGAGTTCCCAAGTGAAATGGCGAAAGTTGCATTCTGAATTATTATAAACACCCGTAAATCTCCACCAGAAACCATCTGCACCTTTGATTACTATATCAATATGGAAATGGGAGAACTTTCAAATGGAAGTATCCTAATCCTTCAATCAAATCATGATAAGACCGCCACTTCTACCAACACAATTAATATAGAAACCATTATCAAAACCACTCCCTCTTCTAACATGCTCCATTTCTCTTCCTACAACTTACTTTCCAAAAGAAAAAAGAGACCTTAGAAGTAATTCCGAATAAGCCACTGGAGTCTAGCACTCCAACAAAAAAGATTCATAATGCTCAGTAGGATTACACCACAGTCTATGCTGATTCGGCTCACCTAAAACAATTATCTACTACTTTTCCTCACCTCTCACCTTCACCGCTACTAGCTCTTTACATCTATTTTCCATTTTACTCAATCACTTCCCGCTACTTTTCTCACCTTTTCCTTTTGTTAGGTCCAAAAGTTTGGCATTCTAAATGGCAAGGTTTTGAGAACTCACCAAGTACTACGGACATTTGAGTTTCTAAGAAGCCAATCATGTGAGTGGTTGTAGTGCTTTCTAGAATAGTATATTATAGGGCAGAGATGCCCTAAATTTGGGGCTTCGTTGGCGAGTGGGCGATGGGTGCTCCATGAAGTTTTTTAAGGATCATTAGTTATCTCGTCTTAGACTTTTTTGACCGGTCACCACACCAAATGACGACAATATGGAGATGTTAGTTTCTGATTTAATTTCAAACCCCGGGGATTGGGATATCTCGAAAATTAAAAAAGAGTTCTGGACCATAGATATTGAATCTATTCTAAATACTCCCCTGAGTTTCAGAGGTTTAGCTGATGTTCAAGTGTGGCATTTCAATGACAACAGGGTTTATTTGGTGAAATCGGGTTATAAGGTCCTTATGGAAAACAGAGTCAACGTAGGTCAGTCCGATAGCTCGTATCTCTCAAAATGGTGGAAATCCTTATGGTTACTCAAGATTCCTCCAAAAGTTAAGATCTTCATCTGGAGGATATTTTACGACATCATCCTTACCACATTTAATCTCCTCTGCAGAAATGTTCCTTGTCAACGGCAATGTCCCCGCTGCTCTTCTTCGGATGAAACATCAGTCCACAATTTACTAAACTGTCCAGTTGTAGAAGAGGTGTGGATAATGAGTATTTTTAGGGACCACTTCCTTAAAAGAAGTTGGCTCTCTTTCGCGGGTTGTGCAGTTGATATGTGGAAAAGCCTCAGCACCTCAGATATGGAGACCTGGTGTGTTTTAGTCTGGATGTTATGGGGTGAACGAAACAAAGTGGCTCATGGGAAAAATGTGTTTGAAACCTCTCGCATTCTAGAAGATGCTGAGGCTTGGATTAATGAGTATAAAAGCCTCAATAACTCGAAGCAACTAGCCCCTAGTAACTCTTCGATAGTTACCCATTGGATCCCGCCACTGAGGAATAGCTTGAAGATGAATGTGGATGCATCAGTTTATGAGAAGGCAAGTTTCATTGGTATTGGGGTGGTGATCCGCAACAGCAATGGCCAGGTTCGTGGTGCAACAATAAGTAAGAAAGAAGGGCATTTTGATGCATATATGGCTGAGTGTCTGGCCCTAAGAGAAGGTACTAGTCTTGCTCTCCGTCATGGCTTTGCTATTTCAGAGATAGAGAGTGACTCTAAGAAGACTTGCTTTGCTCTCAAGTCTTTTGATCCTTTATCAAAAGAGAGTCCCATTTTATCTGATATTATAGTCAATCTTAGTTTACTAGGAAATGTAATTTGTAATTTGATTCCTAGAAATAGGAATTAGGCTGCACATATCCTAGCTTCTTATGGTTTGCATTCTGATTCTTGTTCTGTTTGGTTAGCCGAGACATCTACTTGTGTTTCTATAACTGTGTATGGATTGTGAGCTTCAGTAATAAAAGATCACTTTCTGCTAAAAAAAAAAGTAAACAAACAATAAATAAAATAATAATATACATAAAGAACGAGGATACTCTAGTCAACAAAATGATAGACCGCGGAACAAGAAGGCTTTAGGAATGAATAATACTGCTTATGTCATTATATTATCTAAACTTTCCAAACATTTGAGCAAAAAAGAAACAAATTTTAAAAAACATTTGCTAAAAAGATGGAGATGTTGTTACAACAAGTCTGTTGTTATTGCAACAAGTCTGAAGTTGTTGCAACAAGTCTGAAACTCTTCACAAAACGAAACTTGTATTTTTCTTTATATGGAAACCTTCTAGAATATACCCAAGCGTGATTTGTTTCCATATTTGATGATTCTAGTGATAATATAGGTGAAATATAAATGGAATTTCGTGCATAGCTGGTTAGGATATTTTCCTATCAATTTTCAATCAATTCCTTTTATATTTACCATATATATCATTGATTATTTCCTCATTTTTTTGTTCTTGATTGATATCTGATTGCATCTTATTAATCAATAAATTTGTACAGGTTTCTGAAGTGAATTCATAAGGATTTTCGTCCTTAATTATTGCTGGAAATATCTCATCAATTAATTAAGTTTCCATTAGTTAATTGATTTGATTTGCTAAGTTGTTGTGATCAGATTTCCTGATCTGTTGCAACAACTCCGGATTTTTAAGGAAAGATTGGTTAATTTTCTTAAACCTTGGCTTTTGATTGATATTGATTGAGATATGATTTTCTAGGATAATTATCAATCTTTGACAGGTAAAAATGTCCAAAACGTGTCCAAACCGAATCAAAGGAGCAATCATGAATCTGGACGTTTTCCTTGTAATTGTTCAGAAAAGTTGTTGCAACAACTTTCTAGCAGATTATAACATTTATGGAAAGATTTTGATTTTGTTATTAACTCTTTCCTTATTTGATTTCAGCCTATTCACACTATAATGGAAGACCATTGAGGCTGGAAATTCATCTATAAAAGCTCACCAAGTCTAAGGAATTTGTATGTACTTCATAGAGAAAAATATGCTACAATAGAGCTTTTATTTTGTGCCCAAACTATGAGAAAAAGAGAGCTTCTTTAAAAGAGTTTTGGGAATTTTTTTTTTTGTGTAAGCCTTGAATGTTCTTAGAGTGATTAGCTTTAGGAAAATCACTTGAGATTGTAAAAGTCCTTCGGGGGAAGGGCTGGGTGTTCTTCGGGAGAAGATAGGTTCTAGTGTATAGGAGAGATTCCTAGTGTGTGGAACTGAAAGTACGCCGTAGCAGAGAAGATTGATCCAGCTATTGAAGGGAGTTCAAGAGCTTAGAGTCAAGTAAGACGAGTGGAGCTTGCTGAACATATTGAGTGAAGAGTCAAACACGGTGCATCAAGATATGAGGGAGTCTTTCTTGTTTAAGTCATTGATGTTTGTATTTTAAAAATTTCTACTAATATGTTTCTTTCTCTGGGCGTGGCCCCATGGAGTAGGTTATTGAAAAATAGTCGAACCATGTAAAAATCTCTAGTGTCATTTATTTTCCTTTAATTTCGTTATTGTGATTGTTTTGCCTGTAGCACACGTTTAATACTTCATTGTTGCAACAACAACAATACGACTAACTGTTACAACAGCAGCGGAATTCCTCTAACTGTTGTAACAACAACGACAACCAATTTTTATATTTGTTTATTTCTAAAAATAAATCAAAAAATTGGTATACTTGTAATATTGGATTTTTCAATTGGTATCAGAGCAGAGTCACTAACATTTATTTAGTGAGATTTTGGGAAGTTTCTGATTCATTTTTGCAGAAATGTCGTTTTTGTCTGAAAGAAGTTCAATTTCACGTCCACCCTTGTTGGATGGTACCAACTATCCTTATTGGAAGACCAGGATGAGAGCATTCATCAGAGCACTTGACATTAAAGCCTGGAGATCTATTCTCACAGGTTGGTCTCATCCTGTTGTCAGAGCTGATAATGGAACAACCTCCTTGAAATCCGAAATTGATTGGTCACCCCAAGATGATTTACTGGCAAGTTACAACACCAAAGCTCTACATGCCATTTTCAATGGGTGTGATATAGAGCAAATCAAGTTGATATCTTCGTGTGAAACTGCCAAGGAGGCGTGAGAAATTCTTCAAACTCATTTTGAAGGTTCGGGTGATGTTAAGCGTAATAAACTCGTGTCTCTTACTACTAGATTTGAAAAATTACGCATGGATGAGGATGATTCATTTTCTTATTTTTATACAAAATTGTGTGATATTGCTAACGAGTCTTTTGCTCTTGGTGAAAAGATTCCTGAGGCTGTTATTGTGAGAAAAATTGTCAGGTCACTCTCAAATCGTTTTCAGCCTAAGATCATTACGATTGAAGAAAGCAAGAATCTTGACACCATGAAGGTGGAAGACCTAATGAGTTCTCTTCGTGCTTTTGAAATGTCTTTGAAGCACAAAAGGAATGATAAATCCATTGCTTTTAAATCTACCCAAAAGATTGAGGAAGATGAAGATGACGATCTTGCTCTACTAACGAAAAATTTCAAAAAATTCTTAAAGAAAGTAGGCAAGTCATCAAAGCTTAATTCCTCCACATCCAAATCCTCCAAAGGTAATTCTTCCTTTAAGTCTTTTGATTCTTTTAATAATAAGGGTGTCAAGTGTAGGGAATGTGGTGGATTTGGTCATATCCAATCCGAATGTGCTAGCACTCTTAAAAAGAAATCAAAATCATGTGCCACACCATGGAATAATGAAGAGTCTGATGTCAGCCAAGATGCAGATGATAGCAATGTAAGTAATCATATTGCTTTGACTGCCTCTTTATTTTCTAGTTCACATTTGAAATTGCAGGAAGTTGCAGGTTCTGTTGCAACAGAGACGGGTTGTTACAACAATATTGCTGATGTCAATAATGTTGCAACACAATTTGTAAAACCAAAGGACAACGTAGCTGAAGTTAGTTCTGACAACAGTGATGATTCAGAGTTAGATGAGGAATCACTTGGAGAGGCATATGAAAAATTGTACTCTCAATGGGTAAGACTTTGTGCTGAAAATCGAAACTTGGTAAGTTCTAATTCTGAGTTACTTAATTTTAAGGAAAATTCATTAAAAAGATTGAAAGAATTAGAATTACAAGTTGATGTAAAAGATAAGAAATTGAAAGAAGTTTATTTTGAGCTTGATAGAACTATGAAATCTCTTAAAATGCTCAATTCTAGTTCTTCTCAATTGGATCTTATTTTGTCATCTGGAAAATTTTCTGGTGATGTTACTGGACTTAGTTTTAAAGGTGAATGTTCAGGAACAAAAACTATTTTTGTGAGGGAAAAATCAGTTTATGCTCCAGCCAGTATGCCTGCTGTTGCAACAATAAGATCAAAGAATGTTTCACCACCTGTCAATGCACCTGTCAGGACACCTATTGTAATAACAGGATCTCACTCAGTAATCAGACGTGGTATTAGTTTTGTGTCTACTGTCACAACAGTAGGAAAATTTGATGAAAACAGAAAACATGTCCCTGTTGTTGCAACAACAGATTCGTCCACGGCAATCAAAGGTAAGAAATTCATACCCACTTGTCATTTTTGTGGAATTAAAGGTCACATAAGGCCTAGATATTTTACAATGATGAATTTTCTGGAAAATAATTATTTTAAAAATTCATTTGTGGGTTCCTTCCAAGAAATACACCAAGACCCAAAATTGATTTGAAAAATAATTCCGAAAAAGTGTGGTTAAGAAAGTTAGATCTTAATTTTTTTGCTTCTCTTTCATGTCTGAGAACTAGTACTACTAACTCTTGGTACTTTGATAGTGGATGTTCCAGGCATATGACAGGTGATAAGACCATTCTGGCAAATTATAAACCTGTTTCTAGAGGTATGGTGACTTTTGGTGATGGAGTCAAAGGAAGAGTTCTTGGCATAGGAACTCTTGAAATTGATGGATTTCCTAATTTGAAGGAAGTGATGCATGTAGAAGGACTTAACGCTAATTTAATTAGTATAAGTCAATTGTGTGATTTGAACTTGCATGTTAGGTTCGCCAATGAAAAGTTTCAAATTCTGGACACTTCAGGTAAGTGCATTTTGGAAGGGAATAGGTCTTTGGATAATTGCTATACCTTATCTCAGGAGGAGGCTCGTGTGATGATGAAAAGCAAAAGATTGACCAAATTCCTGATTGAGAGAGGAAACAAGAGAGGGGGAGTAGACAAAACACTTTTTTAAATATTTTGGATTTATCATTGCTCAAATTTGTCATAATAAAATTGTGTTTGTTTCTACTTCTCAATCTAGAGTTCAAGTTTTTGTCAATCATTTCATCAGCAATTTAGTTGAATCCAAGATAATTGCTTTGGATTTTGTGGAAACAGAAAGACAGCTTACTGATATATTCACTAAAGCCCTTGATTTTGTGAGGTTTGATTTCTTAAAGAAAGACTTGGGAATTTGTTCTTTTTATTTTTATTCTGGCCGAGAATTGCATGAATTATCCCTGTATTTTTATTTGGAGAAATATTAAGATCTTAGAAAAAGTTAATTTATTCTTTTTATAAATTTGATTGTTTAATTATATTGATTATGAGATTCTTGTTATTTGAATTTTTCGTTGCATAGGATAAATTGACTAATCTGGATTGGATTTTGACTGGCAAATATTTGATTGATCTATTGTGTTAAAAATATTGTGTTTACAGGCATCATAAACAGAAAAAGCTACCTAACACTGAAGAGTGAAAGCCGTCCATGAGAAATTTGGGCCTATGTATCACAAAATATGTAGAGGGTAATCTACCGTGTGAAAATGGCTACCTCAGTGACTAGAGTGAAAGCTACTATTTATGTGAAAATAAATGTGCTGAAGATTATATATAAAAAAAAAAATAGATGCAGCACAATTTACATATGTGAAAAGTGGAAGAAAATTTTATGAGATTAAGAAAAAGATTTGTTAGTCATTACTCAATCCAGCTCATTCAGTAAGTCCTATAATTCAGTAAATTAATTTGACAAGAATTTTAGAATTAATTTAATTTTAGAATCATTTTTATGTTTAGAATAAATCAGCTACTTCATCGATTTTGAGTTTATTTCATTTAAAAATCTTGGGATTTTTGTCATAATCTGGCCAGTTTTTCTATTTTTCATACTCTTTGTTTTAAAAAAAAAAAAAAAAAAAAAAAGAGAAGAAGGGGCTTTCAGTTTTATATTTGCAAATTGTCACCACTATTGCAACAATGCTTCCAATGTTCTTGTTTTGGTTTCAGCAAGAATCTTCTGAATTTTTCAGTTTCCTAAAATTATTTTTTTTCGGGGTTTTGTGCATATATGATGTGAAATTGATTTTCTTCAAATCATAACCCTTATTTCTTTGGCAAGGTGTCCTCTCTTTCTTCTTCTTTCTTTTCAAGCGTTTTTCTCTCTCCAGTTCTACCTACTGTTTCTTACAAGTTGAAGGGCAAAGAAGTTGTTGAACCACCAGTTGCAACAACTGCCAAATCTAAGAAAAAGACAGCTGCTGCCAAGAAGTCTTCTCTTGTTGTAACACCTTCCGTTGTGGTGTCTCAAGAGTCTATGGAGCTGGAGAATTTGAAAGCTGATCAGGTCAAGCAGTCTGAGCGACTGGAGGCCATTGAAAAAGTACAAAAGGAAAGTCTTGACTGGTTAACAGCCGCATTTGCTGCTCCATCAGCTATAGCTCCCCATCCCTCCGGATCTTCTCAACCTGAAGTACCAATATATCCACTTTGCAACAAGTCCAGAAAAGTAAGCCAAGAAACACTACAAGAAGACGCAGCTTTGATTATCTCTTTGTTTGCTTTGCAAGAATTTGCTGCATGGAACTTTCTTTATTTTGCTTTCAGAAACTTGTTTTCATGTTTCTTTTGTTATTTTGTTGCTTTGGCCCTCTTTTGACAAAACGGGGGAGAGCATGAGAATTTTCTAGATATTTTTCTCGTTATTTTGTTTGGAGATCATGTGATATTATTTTCAGGGGGAGCTTTCTATGATTTATATCACATTCTTTGTATTGTGATTTTCAGTGGGAGCAATTTGTTTTTGATGAGGAAATTAACCATCTGTTTTGCAGGTTTTTTTACTTGAGTTCTTCGTGTTCTTTCTCATGTTGATTTTGCCAAAAAGATGCCAAAGGGGGAGATTCTTAGGTCCAAAAGTTTGGCATTCTAAATGGCAAGGTTTTGAGAACTCAAGTTGCTAAAAAGATGGAGATGTTGTTACAACAAGTCTGTTGTTGTTGCAACAAGTCTGAAACTCTTCACAAAATGAAACTTGCGTTTTTCTTTACATGGAAACCTTCTAGAATATACCCAAACGTGATTTGTTTCCATATTTGATGATTCTAGTGATAATATAGGTGAAATATAAATGGAATTTCATGCATAGCTGGTTAGGATATTTTCCTATCAATTTTCAATCAATTTCTTTTATATTTACCATATATATCATTGATTATTTCCTCATTTTTTTGTTCTTGATTGATATTTGATTGCATCTTATTAATCAATGAATTTGGACAGGTTTCTGAAGTGAATTCATAAGGATTTTCGTCCTTAATTATTGCTGGAAATATCTCATCAATTAATTAAGTTTCCATTAGTTAATTAATTTGATTTGCTGAGTTGTTGTGATCAGATTTCCTGATCTGTTGCAACATCTCTGGATATTTGAGGAAAGATTGGTTAATTTTCTTAAACCTTGGCTTTTGATTGATATTGATTGAGATATGATTTTCTAGGATAATTATCAATCTTTGACAGGTTAAATGAAGATTTTCAGCTGTCCAAAACGTGTCCAAACCGAATCAAAGGAGCAATCATGAATCCGGACATTTTCCTTATAATTGTTTAGAAAAGTTGTTGCAATAACTTTCTGGCAGATTACAATATTTATGGAAAGATTTTGATTTTATTATTAACTCTTTCCTTATTTGATTTTGGCCTATTCACACTATAATGGACGACCATTGGGGCTGGAAATTCATCTATAAACGCTCACCAAGTCTAAGGAATTTGTATGTACTTCATAGAGAAAAATATGCTGCAATAGAGCTTTTATTTTGTGCCCAAACTATGAGAAAAAGAGAGCTTCTTTAAAAGAGTTTTGGGAGTTTGTTTTTTTGTGTAAGCCTTGAATATTCTTAGAGTGATTAGCTTTAAGAAAATCACTTGAGATTGTAAAAGTCCTTCGGGAGAAGGGCTGGGTGTTCTTTGGGAGAAGATAGGTTCTAATGCATAGGAGAGAGTCCTAGTGTGTGGAACTGAAAGCACGCCGTAGCAGAGAAGATTGATCCAGCTATTGAGGGGAGTTCAAGAGCTTGGAGTCAAGTAAGACGAGTGGAGCTCACTGAACATATTGAGTGAAGAGTCAAAAATGGTGCATCAAGATATAAGGGAGTCTTTCTTGTTTAAGTCATTGGTGTTTGTACTTTAAAAATTTCTACTAATATGTTTCTTTCTCTGGGCGTGGCCCCATGGAGTAGGTTATTGAAAAATAGTCGAACCATGTAAAAATCTCTGGTGTCATTTATTTTCCTTTAATTTCGTTATTGTGATTGTTTTGCCTATAGCACACGTTTAATACTTCATTGTTGCAACAACAACAATACGACTAACTGTTACTACAGCAATAGAATTCCTCTAACTGTTGTAACAACAACGACAACCAATTTTTATATTTGTTTATTTCTAAAAATAAATCAAAAAATTGGTATACCTGCAATCTTGGATCTTTCACCTTTGCCATGAGGTTTTCTATTTTTGAGTGGTCGAACCATAAAATTCGATTCACCAATTGTAGCTGAAAAAAAAAATGTTCTGTTTGGCCATCAATACCATGCACGTGAGGCACCAATACATGTTGAGGAAATAAGTGCATACACATTCTTTTTAAAAGAAATAACAAATATACGATCCTCTTTTTTTCTATTCTTTTCATACCGCCTTTTATTGAAAATACCATATTCGCGAAAGTTCTAAATTAAAGGTTTGTTTGGCTTCATTTGGGTTTTATCTCTTCCATTCTCTATCTCTCTCTCTTTCTTTTCTGTTCTATCCCTCTCTCTCTCTCTCTCTCTCTCTCTCTCTCTCTCTCTCTCACTTTTGCAGTAATGGGTTTTTTCTCTTTCTCATTTGTTTGGATTTTCGGAGCTTCATTTTTCTGAAATTTACTCTCTTCTTCACGATCGTCTATTACAATACCATATTCATAGTAATATTTTGTGTTTCTAGTTCGTTTTTGTTCTGTTATACACCTGATTTTCTAGGATTCTAATCATTTCTAGTCTATTTTTATTGATTTTTATATCTAATTTTCTAGATTTCTAGTCATGGTAGTAACGAGAGCAAGCTCAAGTTCTCCTGCTCCAAAATTGAATTTGAAAAGCCCGGTGAAGAGGAAGGAGAGTTCCGGTGGACCAAAGTCTAAAGAGTAAGTGAATCTGTGGGGAAAAAGCTTCGATTGGATCCGGAATCAGAGAAGGCTTTGATTCCTCGAAATTTGAAGGTATTTCGTATTTTTTTTCTTTGGTTTTTATGGTTTTTTAAAGGTTTTTTTTTAATAAATAATGCATGCTAGTTAGCAGACTAATTTCTACATTATGTTATTGTTGTTTATTGCTAGATTATGTTGTTAATAAAGAATTTGGTTAATCATTTGGTAACTAGTATTTTTTCCGATTTTGGTTACTAATCTAGTAACCATTTTATTTTAAAGAGTAGTAGTTGTTTGAGTATTGTGCTCAAATGTTGTTTTCCAATTAGTACTTTATTTTATAGTTTTTGACCCCCTCAAATTTTTTGCATCTTTTCATATTTTGTTTCTATCAAATCATTTGGGTTTTCATTATTGTGTTTTACTTAATCATCTATTTTTTTCTCTATTTTTTTATAGGACTGGGAGCTGAAGATTAAACCTCAGAACTGTTTTCATTCTAAGGTTATGTTTTTCTCATCCTTTGAGGTCGTAGAAAATATTAAGAGTAAACTGACAGAGGATCAGAAAGTTTTGTTTAAGAAAACTTGTTTTAGGCAGTTCTTGGAACTTGTTTTAGGTAGTTCTTGGATCTTAAGAAACTACAAATGCAAGGGCAAGCAATACACATGTGTTATTGAGAGAGGTAAACAAACCTAATCCAGAGGAAATATGGTTTAAAATTGGTGGTCAACTTCTAAAATTTGGTATTTAACAATTTGGTCTGATTACTGGTTTGAACTATTTTGGGAATTCAGATATGACTAGATTTTAAATCAAGGACATATTAAATAATTTAGATAAGTACTTCAAGGATTATAGCTCAATAAACCAGATTGTTCTAGAAAAATGTTTTACGGATTCGAAGTTTGCCAATGATAAAGATACTGTTAGTATGGCATGTCCGTATTTGATTTCAAATTTTCTATACTCAACAGTAAAAGATAAATTGATTGATAAAGATATCATGCATATATGTGAAAGTGGTGAATTTAATAACCATCCATGGGATAAAGAGTTGTTTAATATTACGATAAAATATTTAAAGGCAGCATTGAATATAAAGTCTGTGAAATGTAATTTCAGCAAGAAGCATGATGAATCTAAGAAATTGAAAATATCGAAGAAGAGTGGTAACGTCCACAAGTTACATGGTTTTCCGCTGGCATTTCAAATATGGTTGTACGAGAGTATTCTTGCTCTGTCGGAGTCTTTTTGCAAGTTAGAGGATTCTAGCGTCCCTCGTATGATTAATTGGTCAACAGATGTTAAAGCCCTTTATTGTGATCTCGAGAGAGAAGTATTTCAGTCGAAAGAGATAATATTTTTTTTTGCTTGTTTGTATTCTGTTTTTTAAGTAATTTGTTACTTTTCCATTAAAGCTATTATCTCTGTTTGTACTCAATTTCTCACAAATTTTTTGTTGTTGTTTTTTGATAGATTGAAATAAAGAAAGTAATCCCAACTGATGAGGAGAAGAAAATGTTAAATCTCAGTGGATTTTGTTACAACTCAAAAGATCCAGTTGTAAGAAATTTGGCCAAAGAAGATGATGATTTTGAGATTCCTACACCAAAAGTTCCATTGCCAACTGAACCTTCTATTTCGAAGTTGACTAAGCCTTCTAGTTCCAAGTCGACTAAGCCTTCTATTTCCAAGTCAAGTGAGCCTTCTACTTCCAGGGCTAATGAAGCCTTTGAAAAAGCATTAGAATCATCATTTTTAGATTTGAAGAACCGCATGAAGCTTCTTTCATTAGAGCTGTCACAATTAAGCAAAAATATATCTCTGTTGTAAAATTATTTTTCTTTGAGACAGCATACGATTATGCGGGATATGAACCAGATGAAAAGGGACATGGATGATAGGTATGTCATCATTATTTCTATGTTATCTGGTATTCAAGAAAAGTTAGGATGTAATGCATATCCTATTCGTTCATTTCCCATTCTTCAGGATTATGATGATCAAGTTGCGGATAACTGGGCTAAAACTGTGGTTGTTGAGGTATATTTTACTTAACCTGTTTAGTTACCTAAGTATATTATATCTTGTAGTTATTTTCTTTCTTTTTGTTTTTTCCCCCTCATTTTTATAGGCTGATATTCATACTAATGACTATGCCAAACGGACTGAGGAGGACGAGCCTGAGATAGATGATCAGGTAAGATATAAAATTATTCTCTTATTATAAATAATAGTTTCATTTAGTAACCAAGTCGATTACCTTATTATGTGCCAAGTTTAACTTTTACTTATACTTTTTCTTTTTTAGGATAACGCTGTTGCTAATGATAGTGTCAGAGACACCAAGGTTAACGAGAATGAGAAGAAAGACAATGATGGAGGAGATAGTAAGGTAGCTACTTTCTTTATATTTATGTTAGGTAATCACATTAATTACCTTATTCTGGTAACCTTGATTTATTAGTGCTTTTTTTTTTTCTTTTTTTGTGTGCTAGTGCTACTGATTCAAATGCCAAAGGTTATACAGAGGATAAAGATACCGATGGAGAAAATCATCCTGAAATTATTGTTAACAAAGATAAAGGAAGTGATGTTGGCCAGGTGATTTGCTTAAGTTTTTATTATGGTTTTTTCATTATTTTTTTCCACTTGACACTCTTTGAGTAACTTTAATGGTGAAGCATTAGTAACTTATTTTAAATTAATCGCTTGTCATTTTTCAGTGTGATGGTGGTAAGCTAGATGTCATTGATGATCAAGAGCAGGTCGATATGATTGATCAAGGTTTGACAGATTGCTTTTTGGATAATTTGGATCAGAAAATCATTGATGAGACTAAAGAAACGCAATGGTGGCTGCTTAATTATTTAAGGAAGAGGTAAATTTTCTTCCTTTTTTAGTGACCAAAATTGAAATATTACTTCTAAAAACCAGTTTACTTTAATTAACTTGAGTATTTCTCATTCTATTTTTGTAGGGTAATCCAAAGGATTCGTTGGCATTGGTTTTATTTCAGGGTTCTGGCTCTATAGAACATCCTTTTGAAACCCCAATTCTTGCGAAAAGAGAATTGAAACTTGGTGCTTAACTGAAATCACCATTCGTCAATGACTTTGGTTCCTCTTTTGAACCTATTGAGAAGCCGAAGAAGAAGCAAGAAAAAAGAAAAGTGAAAGGTTTATTTGCATTCTCTGTGGACATATTTTCCAAAGTTGACTATGATTGGGAGAATAAACTAATCAAATTTATTGATTATGGTGTTAATCTTAAAAGTAAGTGAGTTGTGTTTTTCTTATTCTATATTTTAATTGTCAGGTTTATGTTGTTATCTTAAGTAACTTTTCTATTGTTTTTTCTTAATTTGTTTAGGAAAAGATTTTATTCAAAGGAGGAGAATGCACTTAAGCATCCTATGGAATTTTCTATGGCTAAAATTTATGAGAATATGTGGTTTTTTTGACTTGCATTATGATGGAAGAAATCTTCAATGCTCAATAAGTAATTTTTTGTTCTTTTAATTTATTCTTAAAATTTAAAATTTCAGCTTTTTTAACTTTCAGTTGGTAATGTAGAAATCAGTAACGATGTTTGGTTTCTATAGCCAGAAACTGTTAGGTTTCTGGAAACCAGTAACTGGTTACCATATATGGTTTTCGGAAACCAAAAACTGGTAACTAGTATATGGTTAATGGTTTCTAGTTTTATTGTTTGTGCATTTTTTACACTACAATTTTGTTCTTTTAATCTGACTGGTAACTAGTAATCTATTTTTTGAATTTTTAGAAACTGGTAACCAGTAATTGGTTATCATATGTGATTTTTGGAAACCAAAAACTGGTTACCAGTTTTATTATTTGTGCATTTTTCACATTACAATTTTGTTCCTTTAATCTTACTTATTTTTATCCTATTTTTTTTGGTTTTTTTCCTCAATTTTTTTTTTTTTTGGTTTCATAACATATAGATGTCTCATTTTATTACAAGGGCAAGAAAGTTCGATACAGTGAGAGTATTTTATTAAGGGTTACAAAAACTGATGTTCAGTTTGATTAGCATTTGAAATCTTTATGTCAAATATTTTTGAAAAAGAATTGTGATATTTCGCTTATTAAAAAGGTTGATCATATTGTAGAGTATATTCTTAGGTTCTAATATTCTTTGGAGAGAGGTAGATTATATTTTGATACTTGTCTATATAGAGACTATAGATCATTGGATTCTTGCGCATTTTGTTATTCATTCTAGGTCTCTTCATGCACTCAATTCTTTGCTTAGTGCAATTAATGATAAAAGTGCATAGAAGATAGTTGAACGAATAGCAGTCTTACTTCCATTGTTCTTGGACTGTATTGGTTTCTATGTGTCTTAGAATGATGTTGATCTGACTTCTAAATATTGTTTGAATAAGAAAGCTACTAACTCTCTAGATATTAGTATGGTTGATGGTCTTCCTCAACAAACTCACAGGTATTGTCCAACTTTTCTGTGATTTACTTACTTTGTCATATTTATTTATATGTTTTGTGTTTTGAATTGGTCTTGGTTGTGTTTTTGAACTAGTGATTGTGGTGTTTTTATTATTGCCTATGTGGACTACTTTATCCATGGTGCAATTGATAAGTTGAGAGATTTTTCTGTTGAGGAAAAACGAAACAAGCTATGTGTGGAATTTTATGCATGTGCCTGCAAGTAAAAGATGGAGGATTATGAGTTTGAAAGTGAATTTCCAGGGCGGCTGAAAAACAAGGAGGGCAAGGATTTTAATTTGGAATCTGAAGATGGACGAGACTTGAAGATTAAGAAAAAGAAGAAATAGAGCTTTTTTAAGACTTTGATATGTTTTTTGACTCTTTTTATTTCTTTGGTTTAATGAATAAACACTAAAACTGAAACTATTTTGTGTAGTACCTTTTCTCCAGTTATATAAAGGAAACTGTAGCATTTTGTTCTTAGTTACTATTTTGTATTATGCTATTTAAGTATCACTAACTAACTTCTATTGGTTAATGGATAGACACTAGTATTATTACAATGAATTAGAAATAATAGATTATTATGCCTTCCAGCTGATTATCATATAAATCAATTTTTTATTTTTGAAGAAGAAGACTACTTTCTTTCTCTCACTAGCTGATATTGTTGAGGGTTCAGGGTCAGTTTGGAAGAAAATAAAAAAGGCAATTTATTAGATAGCTAGAGAGGAAGAAGGAAAGGTCTCATGTATTGTATTGATCAAAAAGCTGACAGAGCGAGCTAGTGTAGTGCTACTCCAATTCTCAAAAGAATAGAATAAAAGAAAGCTAGAGAACAGGAGAAAGAAACAAGCAAAGAGCCTTTTGATTTCTTCAATATATATATATATGCTGATCGTATATCTCTCTCTTAATTATTTGGTTTCCAAAAAGTTGAATTTGTAATTATAGAGAAATAAAGAATTCAAATTCTTCAAATTTCTTCAAATCCATACTGAATACTGAATGTCAATTAAAAATAGAGGTTCTTATGAAATACACAATTTTAAATCTGAAATACTAAAGATAAGTAACATATTCACTTTGCCTTGGATTTTTTTGCTTCCAAAACAGGTGGGTTTTTGCATATTTTCCTATTGTGTCCACATTCCTTGTACCTTTCACATCTTATTTTTCCCTTATGTTCTCCAGCAGACTTTATTCTTTGATTTTTCGGTCTTCTAGCTTTACGCTTTCCTTTAGGAGCTTCAACATTTATATTTAAAATTTCCTCTAGTATGGTCCACGTATTTGTGTTTCCAACTGGATGAATCGTACCTTCATATATTGCAATTATGGCCTCTGTTTTGTAGTATTTAGAGTAGTAGTCAAAGCAATTAAGATGTCTTTTTTGAATGGCTGCCATTGCATGACTGCATGGAAACTTGTCCTTATCAAATCTACCATATGAGCATATTTTGTCTTTTATATTCATTTTGAATGAGGATGTTCCCACAGGACATTGAATAAAACTTCATTTGTTTGGTGAACCTGCATTTTTTTAATTCACAAATATGTAACAAAGTTAGTATCATTTATATTGTTAATACAAGTATCTTATATAATAAGTCTAATTATGGTTACAAATAACCAGTATCTGGAAACTAGTAATAAATTGGTAACCAGTTATTAGTTACTTGATCACAACTGCATACCATATGGCAACATGTTACCAATTATTATTACCAAATGAGAGCATGTGAGAATTAGTTTCTAGTAACTAGTTACCAGCCACTGGTTACCAGATCAGTATTGGTTAATAGCAAAGAACTAGTTACCAGTACTAGTTACCGGTTATCAGCTGAGAACTAGTTACTCATTCATAATTTGCTACCATTTATTGGTTTCCATCTGAGTACTTGTTACTAGATCAGACCTGATTACTAGAGGAGATCTGGTTACTAGATTAGACCAGTAACTGGTTACCAGATTAGACTTAGTTATCATCTAAGTACTGGTTATTAGATCAGATCTAGTTACCATCTGAGAACTTGTTACTAGATCAGAATCGATTAGACCTGGTTACCATCTGAGAACTTATTACTAGATCAAAATTGGTTACCTATTAATGGTTACCAGCTGAGAACTAGTTACTATTTCCTAGTTATAAGCTTAGACATGGTTACTAGCTTAGAACTAGTTACTAGATCATAACTGGTTACCAGTCCTTGGTCACCAGTAAAGAATTAGTTACCAAATAACTACTATCAATAATTTACTGGTTGGTAACTGAAAACTGGTTACGAGTTACTAGTAATCAACTGATATATGGTTTCTATTTATTAGATACCAATTGAATTCTGGTTTCTAATAAATTTAGAAGTACTAGTACCCAATTCGTGGTTATCATCTGATTTTTAGTTACTAATTTCTAGTTTCTAGTTTCTTGTTACTAATTAAAAATATTAATTGATAGTATTGTAGTATACATACCTTCACTTTCATGGAGAGAACAAAGTTATCAGTCATAATTTTGTTTGGCTTATCTTGTACTTTTGTTTTGGTTGAGAGTGCTTTCTACTTGTTTTCCCAAATCCGTCTTTGTGTTAAACTTCTTAAGCACTCGAGTAAAGGCTCTACTGGCAATTTTTTAGCAGCTTTATACTTTATTCATCGACTCTACGATATTGGAAGTCATTGAAGAGTATCTCTTATTTTTAGATGATACCCTAGCCCATGTTGAAAAACCTACTTCTTCAAGATAGGTGCGGATTCCTTTATCAATTTGGTCCAGTATCTTCATGTTCTCTTCAAATTTTCCTATTATATAAGCTCTAGTAGCACCGAAGAAAGCCTCTTTCATTTGTACTAGTTGGGACTTGAAATACTTCTTCAGATTGTTCAATAAGTGATATATGCATACTCCATGAGTGGTATTTGGATAGAACTTGGCTACAGCTTTGATAATACTTTTATGCCGGTCTAATACGATACATAAATCTTCTCGTTCACCATATGCTTCCTTTAATTTTCTAAAAAACCATTCCCAATTTAAATCATTCTTTGAATCAACTATTCCAAAAGCTAGTGGGAATATATTTTCATTGGTATCCTTTGTACATGTTGTCATTAAAGTCCCTCTATGTGCAGCTACGAGAAATGTGCCATCAACCACAATTACTGGTTTACAGTGTTGAAACCCCTTGACTGAAGCTGCCAAAGTCATAAACATATGTTTGAAGTGTCCACTCTTTTCTATATACATTGCAGTCACTGATTCTGGATTTTTTGTTTCCAACATATAGAGATAGCTTGGTATTTTTATATAAGAGTTTTCTGGTTTCCCCCTCACAAGTTCTAGTGCCTTTTCAGGAGATCTCCAAGCTTTTTCATAACTTAAGAACTCATCCATTGCATCTCTAACAATATCAGTTGATGTATAGATTGTTTTAATGTTTAGGAATTTAGATTTCACAGAATCTCTGATTATTGAACTACTTGCTTGGCAATGATATCCTTGTAGACTGTCGAATGAACGTGTATGTATTTGATAAAACCTTCTCACTACAAAAAAATCAGTTTTACCATACCTTGAAACTCGAAATGACTATCCACAATTAGGATCATAATTACTCATTGCATTTTTCAACACTTCTTTGTCCTTGTATATTTGTCCTTCTCAATTCCTTGTATTTTGGAATCTTAGATTACCTTGGAATTCAGTTCATTCATAATCTCCTCTATTTCAGTACCACCATCTTCTATAATATCTTCTGTAACCTTATTTGCAAACTCAATAAAATCTGATAACATGTCAACTCAATAAAATCTGATAACATGTCAATCTCTATGTAATTGCTTGATTCATTTATAGAAGCTATAAATGACCTCATCCTTTCAAGACTACTATCTATTATTGTGGCTTCTTGTAACTGTAGTGTCTTCTTTTTAGATGTAACCACTGAACCATTTGCTACTGTTAAGCATAGTGGAAAGCTTATCAGACTTGTATCCCTTCCCAAATAAAACATTAATGAACTGTCATTATGTATCTTCATAGGTGGATTTCCTCTAGTTACTTGATACTCAATAGTTAAATTTTCTCGTGACAGATTCATCTCTAATTCTATAGACAACAAATCAATGAGCATCCTAAATGAACAATCAACTAGTACTAGTATTCTACCCATCTTGAAGTTTACATAATCATTCATTTCATCCCACTTTCCATCATAATGAACAAAGACTGTTATACAACCTATTCCTGCACCAAGAAAAAAAAATTTAGCATTTTAAAACAGATTACTTTTGGTTGTTAAACTATATATGGTCTCTAATAACTTGAAGTAGCTAATTTCTATTTACCAATTGTTGATTTCCAAAAAATGGTAACTAAATCAGTCCCAGTAGTCAGTAACTGGTAACTAGTAATAACCTAGTAACTACTTACTGGTTACTTGATCACAACTGCATACCATATGCTAACAGGTTACTAATTATTGTTACCAAATCAGTGCATGTGAGAATTGGTTTTCAGTAATTAGTTACCATGTGAGAACTTATTACTAGCTACTGGTTACTAGATCAATATTAGTTACCAGAAAAGAACTAGTTACCAATACCAGTTACTGGTTACTAGCTGAGAACTGGTTACTCGTTCATAATTGGTTACCATTTATTAGTTTCCATCTGAATACTTGTTACCAGATTAGACCTGGTTACCATCTGAGAACTGGTTACTAGATCAGACCTGGTTACTATCTGAGAACTAGTTACTAGATCAGAACTAATTACCGTATGAGAACTGGTTACTAGATTAGACGTGATTACCATTTGAGCGCTGGTTACTATATTAGACATGGTTACCTGTTAATGGTTGCCAGTTAAGAACTGTTGACCTATTAATGGTTACCGGCTAAGAACTGATTACCATTTTCTAGTTACAAGTTTAAACGTGGTTACTATTTCAATTTCATAATAAATTCAAAAATAGAACAATATAGGTGTGCCTGGTTACGAGTTCCTCTCTATTCTATTTGGTTTTTTCATCAACAAGATTATATCCTAAACTATGGATACCAGTCAAAATCAACTTCAGTTATTAGATCTTGCTTTTTTTTTTTTCGAATGAAGGAGAGGCATTTTTTTTACCAGGCTCTGTTGGAGCTAGTAGAGGAAACCTGCTCTGAATCTCGCCAGGATTGGTTGGGGTCTCCGGAATTGGTTGGTGTCATTGGCTTTAATGGCTGCCGAATCTAAATGTGGGTCAGAATGAGACGCAATCGTGCCTTGGCTCTGAATCTCTCGCGCCTAGTCTCCGAATCTATTTTGCTCATTATTTGGGTTACCATATTTGGTTGTTAATGTATTTTTAAAAATACCACCCGTATACCGTATGGAGGCTTATTATTTTAGTGCACCGTATATGTGTAATATTTTTAATTTTTTATAGGTAAATGCCTTTTTTTCCCATACATGTTTAGTACAAGTAGTATTGGGCTTATTAATAAGTTGTTTCACCTTTGACCCCTAAAACATTATTGGGCTTGAGTTCTCTTATGGGGACTCGTAAATAGGCCCAACATTGACAGCTCCATCATGTGAGCCTCCTTCATAAGATCTCCTTTCTTAATTGTCTTCTTCATATTAAAATCACTCTAAGCCAAATTCCTTAATACAAGGGATGCGGAAAAGTGAATTCAAAATTATTTTTTGTCATTATTTCCATTTGAATCGATATAATTTGTGACAATTTTTTTAGAGTGTGCTTAGGATTCCTCAATTTCCATGCTTGAACTCGAGACATATGTAACATCGGACTAGGTTCTAATATAATTTCTAACCCTATGAGCCTCCATGAGTGGAGATCAAAATCTAACTCTTGAACAATTTATTTTAAATATGAGGAATCATTCTTTGAGTGCAACCAACACGAAGCCAAGTACCATAATTCCATTTTTGATCCTCTCTCCTTTTCAATGAATCTCTTTTAGAACATAGGGCCAATTTTACCAAAAATAAAGCAGAATTCTTGCAATCTTTCATATCTAAAATTAACCCAATGAAATTCCAACTTTATGAAAAGAACTTACTTCTTGTTTCTTAGCAATTTTTACATAATAAGGTATGTACATACTTCAAGTATATCTTTTATTTAGATGTTAATAATTTTTCTCATTGTATTTCACTCTATATTTCTGTCTTCTTACATTAAGACACTCTCTATTCTGTTGAGTATGAGGTCAAGAATGGATAATTTAATTAGACACACTTTGCTACTGTTGGAGTTTATTCAGTACGCTCTGGTTATTGGTTGGCTGATACAAAAAAGGAAAGATGTTCGATTATAGGATCCGATCAAGTATAGAGTTAGTAGAGGAAATTTTAGGGATTAAAGTTACCTAATAAGGTTAAGATTTGTATTTGGTGTGCTTATCATGTTGCTCTGCCAATATCTACGGTACTTTATCGAAGGAAAATAATTTAGTTACCAAGTTGCAGTTCTTGTTCCTCCTCTTGGGAATCTAATAGTCACCTTAGTCAGTTGCTATGGAGAGTTTCTAAATTTGAACTCAAATTCAAATATTTGTTTCATCTATCTATGGTTAATATTATTCATTTGTATTCTACCTCATTGCTTTTCGAGGAGTTAGAATTATTTCTATGTTTATTTTAGACCATTTGGACTGAAAAGGAATAACAGAAGACATGATTCTAAAATAAAATCACATGATCTTGTTGTTTGTTAGACTGAAAGATATCTAGAAAAATTCAAAGATTAAAGGTAAGTTTTCGTGATAAAATTGGCCCTTTAGAACCATGAAGGAATGAGACCCAAAATGGTCTCCCCTAGATGGCTACTAATGCTGATACCACCATCAATGCAAAAGGGAAAGTCATGGTAGAACTGGCTAAAAAAGTGACTAGTATAGATGTAAAGGGAGTCGTGCCAGGCCGGATGACATTTAATAAGTGCATACGAACTTTGTACTAGGCCTAGGCCCAGCCCGGCCCCTAATCCTATCAAGGAATCTGACACGGCCCAAGAGCCAGCCCATAATTTATGAGTGCCTAAGTAGATTGTACCTATGCGAGACGAATATATGCCTACATGGGCCAAATACGGGCCTAATTTCGTTGTCATTTTATGCTTTAAAATATCAAATATGTGCTTATGTAGGCTAAAATATGGGCCTAAATGTATGAGTTTTTTTTTTCATAGGATTCAATAAGAGTATTTATAAAAAAAAATGGCATTTCTTTAGGATCAATGTGAAAAATGACTGTCTTTTAGACCTATTTAATAACTGACCATTTTTTGAGAATTTTCCAAAAATATTAATTTTTTTACGATGGGTTTATATTTATTTAGTACGTATATAATATAAGTCTATTCTTATTTCTTATTATATGACATGATCCTAAAAAAAATAAATGACAAGATAATTTTTTATTTCAATGAAAGAAATAAAGATGTAGAAAATAAGATAGGGATTCTCTAAAATGACACTGTAGACCAATTGAAAGGGACATAATGCAACTTGGTAGTGCATTTATTTTGGGTACAAAATGTCAAAAGTTCAAATCCTGTCATCTCTACTTATTACTTATCTATGAGTAGTTACAATGGATCAATTAAGATTGATTAAAATTCAATAACATAGTCAATAGACAATTTTATTCTCGGTGATAGTATATATATATATATATATCCAAGTTAGGTTAGGTTACAAATTAATTAATTATTATAATAATAATTAAAGCGCTCTTAGTTCAGTTCGGTAGAACACGAGTCTCAAAAACCCGATGTCATAAGTTCAAATCCTACAAAGCGTGATTCAATTCTTCTTATTTATTATGTTAGTTAGNTATTTTATTTTGATAAATATTCATTTTTATGTTAAATCAATTTTTGAAAAAGTAAATCAATTTTTAAAAAAATAAGTCAATTTTAAAAAATAAATCAATATATTTTGATATACTAAATAAAGTAAATCAATATTTGAAAATTTAAATCAAATAAATCAATTTTCAAAAAATAAATCAATATATTTTGATATACTAAATATGAAAAACAACAATTTTTTAAATAAATTTTAAAATTCGGCCATTTTTAAGAGCGTTTGAAAAATGGTCATTTTGCAAACTATGATCTAAAATTCAACCATTTAGCTAATTAGCAGAAAAGCCCATTCAATAATTCATTAAATCAATGATAATATCAAGTTTTAATAATAATCGTAAGAGTTTCTTACAAAATTCCAAGCCCAAAGTAGCAAAAATTAAAAAACCTGGTCGAGTATTTTGAAAAATTCCGGATTGATTTAGAAAAATATTATTTTTAAAAAAATTTTTAGACTAATATTTAACTTTTAATAAAGATTTAGAAAAATGCCACTTTTTCTTCAAAACTGGTATACTTCAGCGATACTCGAGGTAACCAATTAAGTTACTTGCGATAACCAATCTAGCTACTTGATTGGTTACTTCAAGTATCTCATTAATTAATAAAAAATAGTATTTTTTAAAATAATTTTAAAAGTAGTATTTTTCTAATTAAAATATAGGATTTTTCGAACAATTTCAAAATCTGGGATTTTTTAAATTTTTTTGAAAAATTACCATAAAAATCAATTTTTCTATAATTTTAACAAGTAAAATAAAATATAACTACAAATAATTTAAAAGTTTAGGAAATGAAATTGAAATTTTAAGAAATATATTTAAACTTATATATAAAATGATTAAATGTGGGCTTTAATGTGAGCTTGCAGAAATATGGGCAGGGCCGATGGGCCTATTGATAAGGCCCACTTCTGTCCCTACTATATGTACTAGGCCAACTAGTACTGTACTTTTCCTTTGAAATATGGGCTAGCCCTTTCTCTAGCTGCTTGCAAATCATTATTCAACTGATTGATTGCCCAATAAGCTTTGTACTCCAATTCAACAGGAATGTGACAAGCTTTTCCAAACAACAGTTTATAAGGAGATGTACTAATTGGAGTCACATATGTAGTTCCGTAAGCCCATAAAACATCATCAAGTCTCTTGGACTTATCTTTACATGTGGGACATACTGTTTTCTCAAGGATGCACTTCAATTCTCGGTTAAAATTCTCAGCTTACCTATTAGTTTGAGGATGGTAAGCAGTTGCAACTCTGTGCGTGACACCATACTTAGCCCATTAGTTTGAGGATGGTAAGCAGTTGCAACTCTGTGCGTGACACCATGTAGGCAAGTAGAGCTTTGAAGTACTTGTTGCAGAAGTGAGAGCCTTCATCACTAATCACTGCTCTTGGTGTGCCATATCGATTGAAGATATTCTTCTTGAAGAAGTTGAGCACCACCTTGGAATCATTGATAGGCAACGCTACAGCTTCAACCCACTTTGACACATAGTCTATTGCCACCAAAATGTAAAGATTGTCACAGAGGGGAATGAATAGCCCTGTGAAATCTATTCCCCACACATCAAAGATTTCAACCTCTAAGATAGTGTTGAGGGGCATTTCGTTTCTTCTAGAGATGTTACCTATTAGTTGACATCTGGCACATTTTGAAACAAAGAAATGGGCGTCCTTAAACAATGATGGCCAATAGAGTCCAGATTGTAACCCTTTGGCAGCCATTCTTTCTCCTCCGAAATGACCCGTATACTTCGAAGCATGACAATGGCAAAGTATGTCTTCTATCTCCTCCTTTCATACACATGCCTAATAACATGATCAGCACATTGTTTAAATAGAAAGGATTCATCCCAAAAATAATACCTTACATCGTGCAAGAATTTTTTCTTTTGATAGTGGGTGAAGTCAGCATGCATCTATTTGTACACAAGATAGTTCACATAGTCAGCATACCATGGTACATTGTCGTCTAACACAAAGAGCCACTCATCAGGAAAGGTTTCATTGATCAACAACTCAACATTTTCATTTTTCTCTCCCTCTAATCTAGAGAGGTGGTTAGCTACTTGATTCTCTGTCCCCTTTCTGTTATTAACCTCCAAGTCAAACTCTTGCAGCAAAAGAACCCATTGAATCAATCGAGGGTTTGCATCTTTCTTGACAATGAGGTATTTGATTGCTGCATAGTCTATGTATATAATCACATTCGTACCAATCAAGTAAGATCTGAATTTATCAAATGCAAATACCACAATAAGTAGTTTTTTCTCTGTTGTTGTGTAATTGGAATGAGCTTCGTTGAGAGTTTTGCTAGTATAGTATATGGCATAAAACATTTGTCTTTTCACTGTCCCAAAACAGCACCAACTACATAATCGCTAGTGTCACATATCCACTCGAAGGGCAAAGACCAGTCCGGTGCCACAATGATAGGTGCTGTCATAAGTTTCAGTTCAAGGTTTCAAAAGTATGTAAGCAAGCATCATCAAATTTGAATACCTCATCCTTTTCAAGTAGCGTGCACAATGGTTTGGTGATCTTGGAGAAGTCCTTGATCAACCTTTGATAGAATCCTACTGATGGTTTTTGGACCTAACACTTAGGAAAACAAACATACATGTATGTAAACTATGGAAAACACATAATCACATCATGAACACAGCAAATAAAATAGCGGACTTAGGTTTTAAAATTTTTACATGAAAATAATTTTCATAACTATAGATCATGCATATATCATATACGGGATCATGTATAACATAAATCAAATCTAGATACATAAACCCTAGAGATGAGATTAAGTTTTACCTCTTGTAGTGTGCTCCTCCTTGATCTCCTTGTTGATGGTGATCAAATCTCCAACTCTATATCTTCTTGTCTATGCTCTTGCTCTTGGTTGATGAGGTGAGTGGGCACCAAGTTGAATCCTACGTTGGAGAATGATCAAGAACACATTCTTGATCTTTTGGAACAACGGAATGTAAGATGAGACCATGAGATTTTAGAAAACTTTTTATCTCTCTTTCTCACTGTAGTTGGCATAAAACCTCTCTCTCTCCCTCTCTCTCCCTCTGTGTTTCACGTGTAACACCTCTTAGGTTACTATGCAGTTTTTTCTCTCATATATCTTATATATATGGGGCCAAAAACTGCTAATCCTAGTCCAACTAGGATTGTGCTTGTTCTCCAATTTGGGCTTTGGATGTATTTTTATAAATATGTCCAACTCATGAAACTTATTTATAAAAATACCAACTTCTATGTAGAATCATTATTTTATACATTTTAATGAAACTAATTTCACAAATACCACCAACCAATTAATGAGCTTTATTGAGTTAGACAAGGGACCTAATGGATCCAAATAATCTAAGTTCCAATAGTATGATAAATGCGTAATAACTCTTATTATGGTATTTATGTAAATATTATTAGTAAAGGGGACACTTCACTAAAGGCCCAATACTGCAGTCTTAGATTAGATGTCATACCTTTTATAGAGATTTAATCAACTAGCCTTGATTAACTGATCCATCTAGCATATTCTATACCATCTGTACAATCCCTATACAATACCGTATATATAGGTGAAATTATTGTAATACCCCTCTAACACATATTTATCTTTAAGTTACCATCTTTCTATCAAGGAATAATGTTGTCGATAATGTTATTCTCAATGGCCATTTAGACAAAATTATCAACCAATTCACAAAGTGAATGCTAAGATCTTAGATTTAATTATTCCTTGAATCTTGAAAGACCTTAAAGTGGCATTAATGTATAGTGTCCTTAACTATTTAGTGTTCCCATCAATTCATAAGCCATAACCTCCAATATGCAAGAGTTCGCCTCTAATTTCACTGAGGCTAATCTTTTAACAAATCACAAGGCTATAACCCATGAACGCAAGTCCAGTCAAATATCAAGGATTAAGATCTACATGCTAAGAGCTAGTTTGTGGTAATATAAGAATTGAGTTATGGCACTCTAATTCTTTATATTACCTGGTCTAGTTCAATACACATAACTTATTTATATTGTACTAGTATTTCTATCAGAAATCAGATACTTCAATAATTTAGAGCACATCATTCCCGTTGAGATAGACAAACACTACAATCTTTAGTAAATAAAGTATTCTATCTTTATTTACAGATTGTGAACTAATTCATTTAGACTTAGATAAAGAAACAAGTCTCCCCATAATTAACACTTAATCATTTTTGTTTCTTTATATACAAATAAAGTCATGGAATCTTTTTCAGATAAATAAACTATTCAACGGAGACAGTTTAATCTAGCAAAGATCATAATTACATGTAAGAAAAAGTTGTTTACACTAAAAGGGTAAATTGGAAATATACTTTTTAGGGCAAATATCCCAACAATCTCCCACTTGTCCAAAAAACAGTTACTCAAATTAACATATTAAAAGCCAAAAATGTTCCAAATATCCGGAATTAATAAAAGCAAAAATTAAGTGTTCAATTAACAACATAAAAAACTAAGAAAAGAAATGAAGATCATAAGCTCTCTCTTCATCATCTTCTTGACAGACTTCTCTCTCATCCTCCAGAAAGTTTCCACTTCTGTTGATGAAGGTAGTATTGGTAGATTATCTATAGAGAAGGTAACCCTTCTCTCTCTTTGCATAGCTAAGTAGAAAATACTTTTCTGAATTCTTATCGACTTTATCTCCCACTTTCTTACACGGGTATACTTCGCAACCCCATACTTTTAGATGCTCTAAGCTCTCTACATAGCCCATGCACATTTGAAAAGGTGTCGACGTAACTTTATCTGATGGAGTAAAGTTGAGGATATACGAAGCTGTCTTTAAAACATAATCTTAATACCTTTTGGACAGCAGTGACTCCTTGTACATCAGCTCTATGGTATGCTTGAGTCTGATGTTATACCTCTTAGAAGCTCCTGTATGACTATGCTCATAGATAGTCACATATTCATATGGAATAGTAAGATTAGCTAGTGTTAGTCTCAGCATGTCACGTAGAGAATCCATATCTCTATGTTCAACTTTAATCTTAAATTTCTTGACCTTGATGTCGTGTTGCATCCACACCTTTCGATCGAACTCATGGAAAGTATTTAGGACTTCATCGTATTTCTTCAGAAGATATACTTGACCGAAGTCCGAATATTCATCAACAAAAGTGACAAATAATGCATGCTTGTTGTAAGAAACTACCTCCATGGGTTCACATGTACGCACTCCAAACATGCCTCAGCTTTCTTATAACAAGTGGCAAGACGACGCTTGTATTCTACAGGCTTCTTGCAGTCTTCACAGTCTATGTCATTGCTGATATTCACTTCATGTAAGTGACCCAGCTCCATAAGTCTGTGAATTTTTGAACATGGCATGTGTCCGAGTTGCTTGTGCCAATCGATGGTGTTGTGCTCCTTCCTAATGTCATTCACCATCTCTTGGAGTTTACTAATGCTCCTAATTGAAGACGATGTACTTTGTGGCTTCACAGTCAAAACATAAAGTCTATTATGCATCTCTCTCACACAGTACAATAGATTGCTATAGAAGACATACAACTTCTTGTCAAATATGAAGTGGTAGCCTTCTTTATACATCTTTGATACCGAGAGAGCAATCATACTAAACTCCAGTGTATAATAGAAATCTTTCACGATCATAGAGCTATCATTGATCTTCAGGTAAGCATCACCCATGCCTTTAATTCGAACTCTTCGATTGTTTATAACTTCCACACAACGACCAACATCAGTTTATTGATTTGGTTCAATGAACCATTTCTTGTCGTTGCATATATTGACACTAGATCCTAAGTCCACTAGCCAGAGATCTCGCATATCCTTAGCTGAGAGAGTTTTTCTTAGCTTTCCAGACGATCTAACTGCTAGAGAATATCCTAACATTTTTTCAGTAGAGTTATCCTCAGGTTGATTATCATTTAATCTTATTGAATGCTGTGATGTTTCCATAGATGTCCTCAGGTGCAGGCGCATACGAGCCCATGCAAATTCAGGCCCAAGCCCGAAGATTGGCACCCCCCTTCTTGCGCCACCTGAGAGAGCATCTATGGTAGTTATTCTTACCACCATCACAAAATAAGGTTCTATATAAATTACTTGCACCATGCATTTCCCATGTAGGACTCCAATATTTTTCTTTCATTTTTCCATTTCAATGGTACACTTTTGAGTAGTAATTTCTCATTCATCCGTACACCATTTTGAGTGTGTGAATATACGAAATCGATGTCCTCGCGGAGGAGAACAAGAATTCACCAAGACCTTTCATCAATAAGATGTGGGTCCTATTTAATATTTAACTTCAAAATAATTCATAAAAATGGGTTCTATAACACAAAATTGGATACATGGGCTTCCAAGCCCAAGATAAGCCCAAAATCTTAACCCATTTCTTTAACCCATTTTCCAACACCTTTTGCATTATTCAAGAACATTAATAATTAGTCTCTGTTTTTACACTTCAAGCTTATATGTATATAGTTATAAATCATATATTCTAGATAGTTAATTTTGTCTACCATTTTCCATAGCAATATATATATATGCCATTTTTAATTTATATTATTAATTTGTGTTTCTATTATAGCTCGTCATGTAGTTATTGTTTTTGTGATGGTATATGAGATATTTTGTAATTCAGAATATGGTTTATATATATATATATATATCGTGTCTGCATATTTATGAATCGAGTATTATTTTTTATGCACCTTGTGTATTTGTGTTTTTCTCATATGTTCCTAATGTTTTCCTAGTAATTTTTATGTACCATTTGCACTATTCAAGAACACTAATAATTATTGTCTCTGTTTTTATACTTCAAGCTTATACGTACATAGTCATAAATAATATATAGCAGATAGTAGTTTTTATCTACCATTTTCCACAGTAATATGGGAATGGTTGTTTTTTATAAATGTGTTAAGAATTTTGTTGTTTAGTTCATATATTTTAGATTATGGTATAAAGATTTTTTTAGTATATAATGTGGTTCATATATTTTAGATTGTGGGCATAACTTTTGCAAATTCATGCACAAGATTAGAATTTAATCTTTGGGCAAAAACTCAAGTATGAGACCAAATTAATTTTGCACAGAGAATGACAGTAAGTTGTTGGTGGTATTGTTGTTGTTGTTATTTTTTTATTTTTTTTTGTTTCTCAGGATCTAGTATATAGAATTTTTACTGTGGTATATAAATTTATTATCGTGGTAGATAATAATATATACCATATTCATTAATAATGTTGATTTTCATGGAGTTAGTTTATTTGCTATTTTTCAAGATTTGGTATATAGAATTTTTGTCTTGGTATATAAATTTATTAACATGGTAGATAATGATATATACTAGATCAAGTAATGTCTTTTATCAATTGATTTTAGTAGATGTAGTAATATCTTTTGATTTTTTGGTATTTTTTTTTGTGCTAATCAAGTTCATAAGTTTATTTTAATAATATTAGTTTTCATACAGTTGATTTTTATACGGTTGGTTTGTTTGCTATTTTTTAGGATTTCGTATATAAATTTTTTTGTCTTGGTATATAAATTTATTAATGTGGTATATAATGATATATACCAGATTCAGTAATATTTTTTATCAATTGATTTTTGTAGATGTCAGAACATCTTTTGGATTTTTCTTATTTTTAGGTACTAATCAGATTCATATAGTTGGTTTTCATATAACAAGTTTGCAATACCAATTCAAAGTTCATTGTTTATTTGTTGGAACGTGGTTGCAGTTATAGGATATAGGATTTAAATTTGGGGATAATAAACTAAATATAGTCCTTAATAATTAATTAAAGTATGAGATTTTTAATTAAATATTATTGGTCCATTAACATTGAGAATATAATAATCTTGTCTGGACTATTGACGTGTTGACATCATAATGAAAGTACTTTATATAATTTGATTATATAGGACTGGATCAGACATCATTTGAATCTCATATAAATTCCGTTATCTGTTGCGAGTTTAAATAATGTCACTAGATCATCATATATAGATCAATCTTAAGCCTGAGTAGTTATAAACTCATGTTTATAACATTATGTTCTTTAACATACTTGTTAAGATTTATTTTTCTAAACAAACTGAATCATTTTTATCTTGGGAGCATAATGAGATAAATAGCTGAGAATGTAACTTACACATATGGAATCTATTCTTTCTATAAGGAAGTTCGAAAGATAATTCCCTTGTGTATTGATTCAAGTCTTAAATAGTTTGAGTACTCAATTTATAATAGATTTATAAATTAATTGTTCATTGGAAAATCAATGGTACACAAGGACAATGATGTAATTAGAGAGGTAAAAAGAACATGACCTAACTTTGCTTATGAATTATCTATGGAGGATTGAACTACATGTAATAATTAAATTGATAGACTGTTCGTTCTTTTCTGAGTAAATTTATTCTGTAATTTCAAGAGTGCAATTCCAAATTTTTAGTGAAGTATTACTGGAATGAATAAATTAGACAAATTAATTAAAGAGTCTAACTAATTGTCATAATTTATTGGAGCTTGATTTAAAAGTCCATAGGGTTCCAATTCCACATCTTACAAATATTATATTGGATATTACACGTTTTGTTACTGCACACTTTGTCAAAATAAATAGTTTATCTACTTGTAATTAATAATTGTTATTAATTAATTAATCAATTTTGAATTAATTATTTTAAATTTATGGATAGATAAGTTTCCAGGAAACTTACTAAATTTGGAGGAGTGTTAAGAATACACAATCTCAACCTATTTGATGGGCTATTGGCTTGTAAATTACTTAGGAAGTTGTTTTTTTGATGAACCTCGACAGAATGAGGGAAATTTTATTAAAAAATAGAAAGAAAAGAAATGACAACTAGTCAGAGGAGGATATAAAACCAAACATCTGAAAGAAAAAAACCACTAACAAAACCTATAACTAGGTTTTGAGATACAGTCATCATAAACAAAACTGAAAATAAAATCCGGCACCACCAAGTGGAGCAGAGAATGGAAGGGACTCTTGAAGCCAAAGCATCCGCAACCCGATTTCCTTCTTGATAAATATGTGTTGGAACAAAAGTCATTTGTGAAATGAGCTTTAAAACACGACACCATGCTGAAAACCATTTAGCAGGAACTTTCAAAGAGTATGTTCTTAGAAGAGCAACAATATGAACAGAGTCACTTTCTAACCAAAGGTTCATCTAGCCATCCTCCAAGCAAACTCAATAAAACTCAATAGCATGAATAGTAACTGCTAATTCAGCTTCAAATGCAAAACCCAGACCCAGAGGAATAGCTAAACAACTGAGAACAAAGCTGAACACTCCCGAACAACCACAAAGACCTTGGCCGAGCTAAAAGTTGAAAGTTTTTCAATACCATTAATTCAAAAATTGAGTTATGCATAGAACTATGAACCAAAGACTCAACTTCTCAAATCGAACGCCACAATAGAGATAAAGCCGTAGAGAACAAAGGCTTTTTGTCTTCAACTATAGTCTGATTCCTCAAGAGCCAGCAAATCCAGAAGACAGAAATAATTCCAACTTTCCAAAAAGAACGAAGCTGATTACTTAAAGAGACTTGCATTGCCTTCTCCCAAAGAGTGGAAATTGAACCTTCCAAAAAGATCAGGCATCTAAACGCAGAAAATAACTAAACGCAGAAAATAAGGTTGACCATAGATGAACAACAAAAGGGCATTGAAGAAAAATATGAGAAGAATTCTCAACATTAGGCTTACAAAACTGACAGCATGAAGGAAAAGAAAAACCTCTCTTCAGCAAAGCGTCATCAGTAGGTATTCTATCATGTAAAATCTGCCAAAACAGAACCGACTGTGTAGGAGGAATAAAAGGAGTCCAAATCTACCTACCCCATGAAACAGAACTTCAAGGTCCAAGAAAAGATACATAAGCATTACAATAAGAAACCGATCCATCGAGAGAACCATTCTAGTATAATAAATCAGGACCATTAAGAGGAACAACCTCTTCAATTATAGAGGAAAGCATCGGGGAAATTGCTACAAAAGAAGTAGGAAGTGACCAACCAGAATAAAAAATGAAGTCAGCCACAACACTATCCAAGGCAGGAGAAAGATCAACTTGGCTATCGACATAATCAATGAGCAGAGAACTCAACCAATTATCTGTCCAGAATTTAACTTTTGAGTGCCCACTAATAAGCCAACGAGACTCTATTAGAACATCTGCACACAAAGGTTTTAAACCCAGCCAAATAGAAGGCTTAACATACCGGATTTGTAAAAGTCCATCATTCCGTAGAAAATGAGCTCTTAAATAAGAATGAAGAGTTGATTCTACAGTCAAGATTCTCCAAGAAAACCTTTTCAGTAGAACTCTATTTAAAGTCCTCAAGTCACGTAGCCCCAATCCACCATCAACTTTGGGAAAACAACAGAGTTTCCATGACACTTGAACAGATTTATTCTTCAAGATAGAACCAGTCCAAACGAAGTTTCTAATGGTGCTAGTAATGCTTTTATCCCATCCAAGATTGCAAACGAGCTAAAATTCTATCTCCAAGGAATTAACCACTGCTGTCTTGGAGCACCGACAAAAAGCAGGACACACAAATAAGTGAGACTATCACAACCTTGCTTCATGCCAATAACCGAGGTCAAATTACTGATTCTAGAGGAGAAAACACCCCCTCCGAAATAAACATGAGATTTGTCCCAATTTACATGCTGGCCAGAGAGATTAGCATATAGGTCAAAAGCTGCATGAATAGCCCTCAAGTTCTTCAATGAAGCTCTACAAAAGATCAAGACATCATCTGCATATAGAAAATGTGTTAGAGCAGTCATTCCCCGGGGAGGAGAAATCGAATCCAAAGCACCAGAAGCAAAAAGAGAAGTTAAGTAACGACTCAGAAAATATTTAGCCAGACAAAATAATAGGGGAGAAAGAGGGTCCCCTTGTCTAACATCTCTAGAACAAGAAAAATATCCATGAAGAACACCATCAATAAGCACCGAGATTCTAGTTGATTTAAAAATAGCTAAAACCCAATTTAAGAAAACCCCATCAAAACCAAAAGCTTTTAGGACCTCTAGAATAAAATGCCAACTGATAGAGTCAAAAGGCTTGCGCATATCAATCTTTAAGGCAACATTCCCACCAAAGGACCCTTTACCTAGAGAATTAAAGCATTCTGATGCACCCATAATGCAATCTCTAATTTGCCTACCCAGAATAAAACCAAATTAGTTTGAGGAAATTATACGAGAACTAATTCTACCCAATCTAGATGCAAGAATCTTAGTAATAATCTTGAAGAAAAAATTCCCCAAAGCTATTGGGCGATACTGCTCAACCTTATTTACTTCTGAAGTTTTCGGAACTAGAACAATGAAGTTAGAATTAACCACATGAAACACCTTTCCTGCTCTGAAGAATTCCTGCACAGCTAACACAACATCTGAACCAACAACTGGCCAACAGTGAGAATAAAATCTTCCAGTAAAACCATCTAGACCAGGAGCACTAAGAGGATCCATAGAAAAAACAGTATTCCGAATCTCTTGCTCAGAAGGTAAAGCAATTAAAGCAGCATTTTCTTCAGCAGTCACCAAAAAGGCAACGATATCACTAATAATAGAAAAATCAGAATTTGCAGCATTCATACCAGAGAATAAAGACGTGTAGTAACCTACCACATGAGAAGCGATCCGATCCGAATTAGAAACAACGACACCATCAATAGACAAGGAGGAGAGAGGCTTGTTAGCCTTTCTTCTCTTCAGCAATGCATGAAAGAAATCTGTATTTCTGTCCCCCACAACTAACCATTTTGTCCTACTCTTCTCTCTAAGAAAAGAGTCTTTTAACTTTAAAACTTTTATCTAAAGAAGCAAGGGCATCAACTTCTTCCTTAAAGAGGTCGTCAGAAAAACCATGCAAACGCAAATGATCTTGAACTTCAAGAACTTAGATTGTGAGCCAAAGTAATTTTTGAATCCAAACTCCCAAGAACCTCCTAATTTCAAGTACGAAGAGACTTCTTAAGAAGCTTAAGCTTGGAAAGAAGTCTAGCTGTAGGACAACCAACTACCGAGGTTGACCAAGTCCATAAACCTTGAATCCTCAACCCAAACGCCCTGAAAACGAAAAGGACGAGAAACCCGGGACATGACAGAATCACCAGCAAGCAAAAGAGGATAGTTGTCAGAGTAGAACCTAGGTAAAATACTACAATTTAACCCCACACAGACATCCAAAAAATCCATGGAACAAAGAACCCTCTCCAATCTTGAGAGAACAACACCTCTAGACTTCTACCCCACCCGGGTATAAAAAGAGCCAAATCCATTAGACTAGCAGCTGCCAGAAAACTTTGTGAAATCAAAACAAGAGGAGGAAGAGATAACACTAGTGGTGTTATGGGCACCCAAAACAGCATTAAAATCACCCAACACGCATCAATCAGGAACAATCAATTTCAATAAAGAAGACCAAAGATCCCTTCTAGAAGCAACAGAGGCCGCCCCATAAACAAAAGAGAACCTGGGCACTTGCAAAAAAATCAGCAACATCCAAAGTAACATGCTGCTCATGATTACAAACCACGTTAACTCGCCGAATCAATGAAGAAGCAAACACCCATAGAGTTGGAGTAGGGACCTCATTTTTGCAAATGAGATAGAGACTCGAGCTATGCCAAAAGGAAGAAGGACTAGCTTCAAAAGCACATAGCGGTTCAGCTATACAAACCAAATCAGGCCTGTAACAAAACAAAAGTCCCGAAGAGCAATTTGAGTATTACGATTCGAGATGCCACGACAATTCCAGTAAAATACCTTCACTGAGAAACTGATTTTGTAGACCGAGTGACCGGTCTCCAATATTGAGAAGCATGGGATGCCTTCTTTTTCCCCTTAGTCATATGTATATATTAAATTAATCAAATATTATACATATATGAAACTACCTTGAAATTGCTCACATGATTTATTTGAAACCAAAGTTACGGCAAGTTTCTATCTTTAAATTACTTGTGTGACTTCTTAGAAATTAAAAACCCACGGCCAAGTTTCTAAGTAATTTAATTTAATATATATATATTTGACTAATGTTTTATTTATTTATTAGTTTAATATTAATACTTATATATATATATATATATGAAGAGGTAGCCTAATAGAAAGAAGAATACTATGACTTTCTTAAAAGAATCTCCATAAGCTAGTGAGAAAAAGAAAAAAGTTTTCATATTCTCTTTAGAAATTACTCTTACAATTTTATGTGTTAGAAATCTTGCAAGTGTCCAAAAGTGTAAGTTTGAAATCTATATACAACGCCCACAAGCCTATATGTTCATCCAGTTGTGTTTGACGCTTATATTGGAAGATCGTAGTTTAGAAAACAGAAAAATTAGAATCCGCTAATTGGCTACAAGAGGTATATGATTTATTCTCTTTGTATATTTTCTATTTTCTATGAATCAATATTATGCGCTTATATAGTCAATTGTTTTGAGAAAATTTTTGAATATTTCTGGACCAAATTTCCATTATAAGTTTAATTTTAAAACCAAAAATTTTATCCAGTAAAGTAAAACTAGATTGTGACTAAGGCATTCTTCTGTTTCTTCCATTCATTTTTAGTTCCGAAAATGTGTTGGTGTATGCTCCTATCATTTATACCACCAGATTTTATTAATAGTAAATTTGTCTATACACAATACTGATGTTTAGAGTCATTTAAATACAAACATATATGTGTCCATCCCCTAGAAATTCTGAGAATTCGAAATACGGATAATAAAGAATTATAATGAAACATAAAAATAAAGCTTCAGTACTTGATCACAAAAATACTAAAGAGGCGGCTATAGTAAGGGCATCCCTACGTAAGGCCCCTGTTTATACACCGTTTGATGGGAATCTGTGGGGAATCTATTTATGCACAGATTCCCATCAAACGGTGTATAGATAAGGCCTTACGTAGGGGCGCTCTCACTGTAGACGCGCCCAAATACCAATACGTCTATAGTTTCTCGCAAATGAAAACTATAACCTTCTTGAGAATGAGGACTATCATTAGTTTTATGCAATTTTTTTTTTCCGTGTTCTTCAATTTCTGCCTTTCCATTTGAATTTATTAAATATTACACTCTATTGTTTTAGCTTGATAAGCAGAAATTAAATGAAAGGGGTACTGAACATTGGTATATTTGAGATGTAATCAATGTACAAAGTAACACTAAAATTTTAAAAGACATTTTCTGTGATGTAAAAAGAATTTGTATGTTCAAAGTCAAGTAGGTGATGACTTTAGAATTTCCCTTTTGTTTTATTCTCTCACCTTCATCTTAGGAGCAGGAAAGATTTGAATAATATGCATTGGCTATATGGGATTGGGTTGACTGAGTCTGGGTTTCTTCATAGATGCAAATGGCAGAAAAACAGACGAGGGAGGAGGAAGAGGAAGAGGGGCCACTTAAATTTAATAAATGTAACATTATGTAATGCATTAATTGGAGTTGGAGATTGTGGATGATGGCAATTTTGTGATTTTTTGTCAAAAGAGGATTTTTTATTTTTCATTCACAATGCTTATTTCCGTTGTACGCGCAGCAAAAAGTCCACACGTGTCAAGCTTTTAAGCCTGCGTCTGAAGAGGAGGTTGTTCTTTACCATTCCCCAACTTACAATTGTCAGAGAGCGAAAAAGGATAACCGAAAAAAAAAACAAAATAGAAACTATTTAAAGTGGTCATACCAGGCTCTCAATAATTGCTGTAAAATACAAATAATAGCAAACCAATTCAAACTCCCCTACTTAGTACCCTAGTTTGCTCCGTACACCTAGCCATAGCCTCCAGCATGGCCTGCGTGTTCTGCATTAGATGGTGGAGAAACAGTAGCATCAGAATTACAGGTTTAGTCTGTGGAGCCGACATCTTGACTTTGTGCTGATAAAGCAGCATAAGCCATAAAATTCTGCAAAAGCAAAGAAAGAAAAATAAGCCTTGATAAGAGAGTAAATCTATAAATGGAACAGAATAAAAAACATATTGATAAATCAATAAGAATTGCCCTTATCAATTCCTGAGCTGTTTTGACTTCAGAAGCTCTTCCACGAATTTGAACTGCCATTTCTTCGGGTTTAACCATAGACATTTGTACTGTAATAATTGCTCCACTAGCTCGTCTAATGTATCTTAAGATCGCACCAGTTTTTCCTATAACATTATCCCAATAAGATTGAGGAATCTCCATCTGGAAAAACAAAATAAGAATTACATTACATATTTATGGTGATACATAAAAAGAAAAAACGAAGTATCAATTGTCCAGCAACGTAACTTTTAACTGTATCAGCAAATGGATTGAAAATTCTAATGTAAGAAATAAAGTCCAATTAAGTATCACATACACATCCACACCTATCTATGTATATACGTAACAGAGAGATCTTTTAGAATATCATCACATTAAGTATCACAAACCATTAAAACCACTGTAGGCGGGTGCCTTGGAGGTTGCATGTATTGAGGCTGAAGTAGTTGTTGCCGAACAGGTGCAGCAGGATGCTGATACGGATTTGTAGCTTGGGGCACATTGATATTTGGATGTGACTGAAGTTCAGTAACAGAAGCCACACTCCGCTGGACCTGAGGCTGAGAAAAAAGTAGCGAATGAAAATAATTGTTGTGATGGCAGTGGTTAACGTAATGGGTGTTTGACCAGAGGAATAAGGAACATGTGGCTTATCAATCAGCTGCAGCAATGCAATAGAGGTTTGTGCCCTTGAGTAAGATGCTGGAGTTTGCAGATGAAGTTGGAAGAGGTGATTGAACAGGCTGTTGTAATGGAATAAGCTGTACCCTTTATTTTCAACATTCAAGTAATCTGGTCCTAGGGAATCGATAATCTGATGTTATGTAATAAGGCATTGGTTCTCAAATGGCTATGGAGGTTTTGTTTAGAGAAGAATTCCCTAAGGTACACAATAAAATAACAGCTCCTAAAATAACAAATGCATATATACTGTACAAAAATTAAGTATGTCATGGTATCGTGAAAACCAGTTGCAATTTGGTTCATGATTTGACAACTTCACAAACTAACTTTATGAGCATAGAAGGATTTAAACCTACCTGTAATGCAATCTGCTGCTGCCCAAGTAATAACACTCTCTCTTGTTCAGGTTTGCGCTGGTTAGCACCTTGGTTAGCCCGTCTAACAGTGAGGGTCTTATCACCCATTTTAATTCCATTCAAAGCTGCACAAGCTGTGTCCGTAACTGAAAGATCTTGGTAAACACAAAAGGCGTAGCCTTTTGAATTTCCCGTTTCTCTATCTTTCACTAAATCAAAACCCCTCAGTGGGCCGAAGGACTCTAGCAGCTCTTTGATCTGTTCTTCTGTAAAGTTATAGGGTAACCCACCCACAAAAATACGATCAGGACCCTCGAGCCCACCAGCAGAACCTGGTGTAAGCCCAACAGCAGCCAGGTTCAGATTGGGATTTGGTTTGGATTGGCTTGGGCCAAGAGTAGCAGCGAGAGAAGGATTGTAATCGCTACGTCTCCTCACCTTAACAGGGGCTCCCTGTGTTTAAAAAAGAAAAATAAAATCGAACAGTTGACTAACGTGTAAAGCAATCTGGACAACAACAGTGCTAGAAAAGTCCCATATATGAATGCGCACACACAAAATAGAAGATTGAATACCTCAAAAATAATCCCATCCAGGGCCATTGCATTACTGGCCTCCTCAACAGATCTCATGTCCACAAAGGCAAACTTCTTTACATGGTTAATGTAGACATTTACAACAGCATCCCCTGCACAAACAAATGAAAAATAATATCAGACCTAAACTAAAATTATGCACATGGATTAAGATCAAACATCAACTTACCTGGACCAGCAGTGTTTCCTCCAATTGCAGCCATCACCTGACTGAAAAACGTGGCAACAGACTGCGGAAGAAACAATGTAAGCTCAATGTAAACACTGAATGAATAAACTTACTCATATACAAGAAAATTATTGAAAAATATTGATAGTAATAAGTATATCTTAAAAGGGAAGTTCAAAAGGTGGAGAAAGCACCAAGCGATCAACCATTAATCATGAATCACAGTAATAACTCTAACATGTAAATTGTAATGAGAAAGAGAACAAGAGAGCAAATTCTACATGGGAACCTTTAATTTAACTTTACAGGGGGGAAAAGAAAAAAAATCAGTATAAACCTTCCCAAACATCACAAAATAATAGACAGAAATGTTAACCGAACAACGATGATAGATGACAAAGAAACTACGAAGGTGTTTTACCTGTTCAGTTGCTGTAGGAGGAAGCCCTCCAACGTAGACCCGCCGAGCATGCCTAGTAGCCTGAATTGCAATTTGCAAAGAAACGATAAAAATTATAAACTGTGGCAATTAAAGGGGTGAAAGAGGTAACGGAACCACAGAACTCAATTTTAACAAGATGGAAAAAGAAAAGCTCAAGCCAACCTGCTGAGTCATGGCCTGCACCGGCATGACAGGAAGAGCTCCAAACGGCTGTAAGCAACCCAAATACAAAATCAATAAAACAGAAAAAGGGACTCATACATATCTGTATTACCACCTTATGCCTTATATCTTATTTAAGGTACGAAGGAGGAGATAGTTACCTGGCCAGTTGCTAAAGGAAACATGGTCGGAAACATTCCGGGCATAGTTGGATTAGCCCCACCCCAAGGAAGCTGACCTGCATAGAAAATTATATCACAAGTTAACAACTCAAAAGTGACACTATTGTTTGCAAAAGAACTTATATCGACTTGGGGAGGTCCACGAACATTTTACAGGAGCTAAAGCCTGGTTCGTCGAAGAGGATATAGGCACATGATCTGAAGATGCTGTAGTGTGAGATGACTGAGGTACAATCCCAGTCCCAGTCCACTGAAACCACAGAGACAACAAAAAAAAAAAAAAAAAAAAAAAACAATCAACTTGACGATTCTCTATAAATTAATGCCAGCGGGATTACTATTTGGAAATTTCATGAGCATTTTGGTCGAATTATGCTCTGCTCCGGACTTTTGTAGCTCTGCATTTTTTGGACCGTCGATAGGACTTAGGAGTNAAAAAAAAAAAAAAAAAAAAAAAAAAAAAAAAAAAGGCAGCATCAAGTCATGGAACGGAATTAGTATTCAATAGAAAGATCAGAGTACTAAGCTAAGCATTGTCAACATCCAAGTACAAAGCTACAAGGTCTCCCAGACTAAAATAGTTCTATTTTTCCCTGCAGTTCAATACATTTAGTCCTTAACCATTCATGAACAACAACAACTAATCCTAATCCCAATCCCAATCGCATAATCCCAATCCCAATCGCAACAACTAAAATCCCAATCCCAATCGCAATGATTGAAAAGGAGGCAGAATAAATTGGGCGAAAGAGCTTATTAACAAAAATGCAAAAAAGTCTTACCGCCACAGGCCATGGACGGAATTGGCCTCCAAAATTGCACACCGGGACGAACCCTCCGCCGGCGGGAGAACGGCGACTGGGGTGTGAGGGACAGCGCGACGCATTGGAGCTCGGACAAGCGGGAAGAAGCTCTGACTGGGTCATGGCGGTCTCAGCTTCGCGCCTAATTCTGAAGATGAAGATGAAGAAGACGAAGATCTTCAGAATTAGACGCGACGATACAGTCTTCTTCGAGAAAAATTCTCTGCTTCTCCTCTAACCGCCTTCGCTGGCCCGTGATTTTTTTTTTTCCTGTTCTTTTCTTGTTTGAAAAAAAAAAAAAAAAGACCCTTCCCGCGGTGTTGTGTTGCCTAGAAATACGGTATCAGAAAAAAAATATATACATTCTCATACGATGCGGTGGCAAAATCTTAAAAAAAAAAAGACCATCTTTTTTATTGGTTGTTATTTAAGAAAAAGTGTAATAATTTTAAAGCAACACCTACGATAACACGAATTATCAGTCCTAGATTTACTCTTAAAAGTTTGTTATTTTTTAGATTTCGCTGAATAATAAAATAACATTATCTATTTAAAATTTTGCATATTTGTATATCTTATAAATATCAGAAAATTTCTAGTTTATTAATGTTGTTATAATCTAGTTCTTTCCAAAATCTATTGTAATGATTATCAGTAGAATCTTCAGTACTCTTTGTTCATTTTGAATTTGTAAAAAGAGTAATAATCTGAGAATGTTATGCCGCACATAATTTCATGAAAGTTAATTCTATGAATTTTCAGAGAAAATCGAATCTTCATTAGAAATCGGAAACAAAACCTTAGTTTCAAGAAGACAAGGATTTTGTGCAATTTTTCGAGCAAAGTTCTATACTTCATTTAAGATTTAACTTAATTTTCGTTTTGGTTTTAAAATGAATAATTATGTTTTAGAATGTTAATTTTTAGAGAAAATCAGCAATTGGACATAATGGATATATTAAAAGGACTGAATCATAACTAAGGGTAGTTTTATCTTTCGGCTCAAAGTATGAAATTTTATTAATTTGAGGTGGCTAAGGTGTTCAGAATTGTAGTTTAATCATGTGTTTCAAATTTGGTGAAATTTGGAGCTGAAATCATTGAACGTGAGACCACAAAGGACGTAAGGGTATAATTGACTAAAAAGGTTCAAATTGGGATTTTATTTCAACGTAAGAGCTAAATATTAAGAAATGTTTTATTGAAAAATAATATATATGATTTAGTTTGGGCCAATAGAAAGGACGCTAAGTGGAGAATTTATATTGAATAATTTAGAGAAATTAGAAATTTTTTTTTTTTTTAAAAGTAGGGCTTAATTAATGACTTTCACTTATTACAAATAAAAGAAAATAACTCACGCACCCTAAAAGTTGAACTCCCAACCTAATACCCAATTCACACCCCATCCCACCCCACTCACAGCACTAACTTAATAAGAGGGNTCCCTCCCTTTGTTTCAGGCAGCTTTAGTGCATAAAGACCAAGTCAGAGGAAGAGGGAGCAATAGTGGAATTAAGACCGGAATGAGTTTCACCAACCGCGATTCTATTGGTTTTCCTGTTTTAGATTTTATTTTTTAGAATGTTCAGATTTAATGTTTTATTTTTTTTATTTAATTATGAACTAGATTTTTGTTTTTAGGATATCAATGATCTAAACTATGAATTTAATTTTACTTAATGGATTTTAAAATCTAATTACTTTGCATTACTAGGTGATTATCCTATTTGTACTTAATGTTTTTGATTGAATTGGCCACTCGATTAATTGATTAGGAAATTATAGACCGAATTAGAAGAGAATGTTTAGAATAAGTGATAAATAGAATAACATGAATTGTATGAGATATGAATATACTCCAAGGTTTATGTAATTTTAATAGAAATCATAAAACTTAAAGAATCTTTTACTTAATTCAATTTCATAGGAATATAGTAATTTTTAAGTAAAAGTATTATTGCTAAGCCTTGAAAGAGACTAGTAAGACACATTAGGATATTCTAATTGGTACTTGGGTAAATTAATTAGATTGGAAAGAAACAATAGAAGATTAAGGGAATTGAGAAGGTGAAATTGGTATCCTAAGTTGTCTTACATTGGTATTTTTTTATACATATTTCCGCTAGTTTCTTTATTTAAGTATTTTATTTTTATTTTTATTTTTATTTTCTTTATTTTTTTCGAGTTTTAATTTGTTTGATAGAAATTAAGGTTAAACCAATTTTAGTAATTAGTGGAATAATTTTAATTAATCAAATCTCTGTAGGACGATATCTTAACTCATCATGATATTACTTGTTAAGATAGCATGCACTTGCTTGCTCAAAATTCACAACATAACGCACTAAAATGCTTTTATCACTTGCCATGTGCCTGGAACACCTACTATCAAATATCAAGCATTAATAGCACGTGTTCTGAAACAAGTGAAAAAAGCAAAGCAATTCAAATATGATTTTTGAATCCATAATTTCCTTGGTTTATTAGAAAGATCATCTTTTGCCTGGGTGTATTTCTTTGAAATTTTATTATTAGTACTGGATTTTCCAATGGTCAAAATGTGGTCTAGCTTGGAAGTACTAGAATTCAACGTTTTTAAGGAATTCTGATTCCTTTCAAATTTGGTTGAAACCTCTTTTAACTTTGCTTCCTTTTCAACTAACAAGGTCTCAAACTTCTGCACTTTTATCTCAAAATTCTCCTTGTATTGGATCAGTGCATGATTCTTCGTAAGGACCGATTTTGATCAACCACTTTAATCCATTGAGAATACATATTTTCGTATGATTTTCGGAGCGATTCATCATCTAGTTCTAAATCATCGTTGTCCGAATCTTCATCTTTGTTCTTTTCTTTCCCTGAGGATGTAACATGACTGCTAGTCTCAAATTCTGTTGCAACATGACCTATAGATTTCAGCATATAAGAAATATTATTCGAAACCAAAGTGACACCAAAGACTACATGATTACTTACATGGTTGTCATCCTCATCTTGACTACCATCAGATTCTTCATCATTCCATACAGAGGTTATAGCCTTTGACTTTTTCTTCAAGATAGCACACTTGGTTTGCACATGGTCATAACTAATCATGTTCCTTACATTGAATTCCTTTTTTCTTTGAATTTTTAGATATAGAAAACTATTACCTCTGGTGGTGTTTGCTGCTTTTGATTTCTTGCCAACCCTTTTCAAGAATTTGCTAAAATTCTTTGTCAGTAAATCGTCACCATCAACACCTTTATCATCATTGGAAGACTCAGAAGCTCCCTTCAAGGTACTTGTTTTCCCTTTCTTCCTTCATATGAGATTCATTTCATAGGTTGAAGAGACCTCATTAGGTCTTCAACCTTCATTTGATCAATATTCTTACTATCTTCAGTGGTTGTAATATTCAGTTGAAACTTGAAATCTACTAGTTAGAGACCAGAATATTTTGTTGACAAACTTTGAGTTTGAGAATTTCTCACCTAAAGCAAAAGATTCGTTAGAGATATCATACAGATTAGTGAAAAAATCTGAAAGTAATTCATCATCATTCGTTCTCAAATTTTTGAATCTAGTTGTTCAGATAAGTAATTTTGTTTTTTTCATATCACTAGTTCCTTCAAAATGAGCTTGCAAAATGAGTTTGAAGGCTTCTTTAGTAGATTCACAATAAGAAATCATCTTAATCCGACCAGCATCTACTCCATTAAATATAACATGCAAAGCTTTGGAGTTATAATTAGATAATAATTCTTCATCAAAAGACCGAGATATTTTTGTCGGTTAAAATATACAAAATAATGTGACAAAATCTTGATTAAGCGAAAGCATAGAAAAACAAAAATTTCTCGGATTTCGTTATTCATATAAAAATATATGAAAATATCGTACCTCAACCTGTAAGTCTTCCTTCCTAAGTACCAAACTTAAAACTACAAAAGTGTATGGACACCTCGATATGATCAACCTTCAAGTGAGAATCTAAGAACTCTAATGACCTCTAATGATTGCTCCAATAATTTCTTTCTCTCACTTTTCTCTCAGTTTTCTGTGTGTAGCCACCAAATAAATGTTTTAGTAAAAAAAAAACAATACACGCAAAGGAGGGGGGAGGAGTCTTTTATAGGCTCCTCCTTAGAAGGAATTTGGCCAGCCCTAGGGCACATGGGCTGGCCGAATCATACTGCTAATTTAGCAGTATGGTGAGGCCTTGGCCACTTTTCCAATCCAGCCATTCTTGCTTTGTGTCTAATTGTCTAGAAAATATTTTGAGCCTAATATATAGATTTTATGCAGCCCAAGATATTGGTGTAGGTTAGGAACCCAAATGGACCTGTTTAATTCAAGTTCCAGTAGACTAAGATGTATTTCTAATTAACTCTTAATACAAGTAAACTTGTACAACTAGTTATGGACTTATTCCACTAAAGGTCCAAACTGTACTCTTGAATTAAATAAATATCACAGGATAAATTACAATTAAATTGTATACATTAGATACTTAACATTTGCTTGTGTATCTCTACATGAAGATTGATAATTGGAGTTAGGTAAAATTACTATTTTGTCGTTCGCATTATATCTTTCAATTACTATATCTTTTGGATGATCAAACTTACTGAAAGTTTTCATTTAATAAAATAACAAATTTTATTATTTACTTAGCTAAGGTTTAAATGATCTAAGCTCCTATAGTTTCTCAAGACAGTATTTACTTCTTTATATAATAGAATTCTGGATTTTATATCTATAGGTATATATTCCCAGTATCCATAATAATGCATTACCAAAATATTAGGGTCTAAATCATCAACTACTTGATCCATACCTTTTAACATCTCCAATAATACAAGTTGTGAACATGAGTTTGTTAAGTGGATTTTGTACTTAACTTTAACCTCCTTTGAAGCTTAAGAGTTGCTTGTCTTTGAACTCTTTTTATTCGATTTATTGTTTTTAATGTATATTTTAGGTGAGAAGCTGTTAAACAGAGAATGCCAAATTTTCAAGTGAAACAGAGGCTAAATCAAGGTAATTTTGATTAATCGCGAGCGAAGACAGGTAAAAGACTTTTCAACGAGACATGAAGTAGTGAGCTAGCTCGCACACAGTCGTAGCAGTGCTAGAAATATGGAGGAAATTGGGCGCTGCTGCACCAGATTGGCGCCGCAGTGTCAAATCTTCTAGGAAGATGGCGCCGAGACTTGAGAGGTGTAGCGCAGCCTTGGCATTGTGCCGCCGTAGTGCCCTTCAAACATCAACAGCACCGCAGCTCCAGTTACTCGACCATTTTGAAGCTGCATCGCCAAAAACTGCAGAACAACTTGCTGAATTCTGGGATCTTGATTTGTTGCCTCTAATATTTAAGTTATCTTGAGCTCATCTGAAGAAAAATGAAAAACCCAAGCAGCCAAAGGATTTAGAGCCATTCCAAGGAGAAAACAACACAAAGGAGAAGAATACAAAAGGGGAGCAACCAGATTGGGAAAGCTTCAAAGAGTTTTTTCTTCCTTCTTGCTTTTGTTTTACTCTTCTATTTCCTGCAATGAACATGTATCAAGTTTGTTATTCAGTTGTATTTCTCTTTGTATGACTATGAACTAAACTCTATTTCTAGGGAGGCAATCAAACCTCTAATATAATTCAATTACTTTATTTTCCTCATTTGTTCTTGATATCTATTAATGAGTTAATTATTCTATCTTATGCTTAATGCATCTATTTTCTTGGCCACTATATAGAATTGTTGAGTGAAACCTTTATGAACTTGAGAAGGGAAATTTAGGTTTGGACATAGGATGAACAACATAAGATTACCTAGTATGGGGTAAGTTTGCATAGGATAGGAATATACCTATGTGACCTGTGAAACCTTTGTTTGAGAATTACCAAATTTAATGAATCTAGTCAATTTTGTTAGGAGTAACATATTATCTTGTCTAAATATTTTCACTTATGTCTTGGAAAGGAGTTTGTGAATACAAATGAATTCTTGGTTGTTAACTCTAAATTGATGATTGAATGGTCAAGAAAACTAGTAATTGGAGGAGTTAGAGGGTAGATTGCATCAATAGGCTTTTTATCATTGTTGTTAAAACTATCTTTGATTGTTTAATTTCGATTTCTAGCCTTGTCTTTACATTGAATTTACATTTTAATTTTTGCATAAAATAACCATTTATTGTTGTTTGGATAAATTGAAAACTAATTTCATTTAGTAGTTAGCATTTTTATGAATCAAATGCTCTCCATAGTATCGACATTTTCTTATCAATTATATTACTTATTGTGCCCTGTATATTTTCGATTTGTGTGTTAGAATTAGCCCAACAAGTTTTTGGCATCATTGCTGTGGAGCACGGTAATTTATAGTTCATTAATACTAATATCAATTGGATTAGATTTAATTCAAACTCTATTCATTTTTTTTTTTTTTGTAAATATTTCAGGTACTGAAACTATAAACTTTGTGTATGAGACGAGAAAGGAGCCTTGAATTCTTGCCTTTAGATCCTGAAATTGAGCAGACCTTGAGGAAGCTTAGAAGACAGAGAAATCAAAGAAACAACCCTCAAGCTACCATGGCAAACCAAGACACTGCAAGGCCACTTCGGGACTTTATCATTCCCGTAGTCAATGGGGTAGGTTCTAGCATCCGGAGACCAGCCATCAACGCTAACAATTTTGAACTGAAACCAGCTATCATTCAGATGGTGCAAGGAACTTGTCAGTTTGGTGGTTTGCTATAGAGTTGATGTTTATGATCGCTTGGCAATGGAAACTTTTGAAACTAGCTATGTGAGGGATCCACTTGAAGACACTATTCTTAATGGGAGTAGTGTGGTGTCAAAGGAAGCTAGGAAATATTTACATACCCTAAATACGTTCCCTCACTTTGATAAAGTAAACATTCAGTTTGAAGCTCTTGACAGACCATCGGAAGCTACTACTACTATCAAGCCATCGATTGAGGTCCCATCTATTGTTGAGCTTAAACCACTGCCCAGCCACTTAAAGTATGACTTCCTTTGTAAAGAGTCAACTTTGCCAGCCATTATCTTAGCTGATTTGGATGAATTATAGGAAAAAAAAACTATTGAGAGTACTGGGGCAACACAAAACCGCTTTAGGGTGGATAATTACAGATATTCGAGGTATTAAACCTTTCGTTTGTATGTACAAAATCTTATTAGAAGAGGATCATAAAAAATCTATTGAACATCAATGAAGTCTAAATCCCATTATGAAAGAGGTGGTGAAAAATGAGATAATCAAATAGTTAGATGCTGGAATCATTTACCCCATTTCACATAGCTTTTGGGTAAGTCTAGTTCAATGCGTTCTAAAGAAAGGAGGAATAACGGTGGTCATCAATAAGAATAATGAGCTGAGTCCTATAAGAATAGTAACAGGGTGGAGAGTGTGCATGGACTACCAAAAGTTGAATAAGGCCACTCAAAAATATCATTTTCCTTTACTGTTCATCGATCAAATGCTTGATAGATTGGCTAGTCACAGCTTCTATTACTTCTTGGATGGCTATAGTGGCTGCAACCAAATTGTCATTGCTCCAAAGGACCAAGAGTCAATCACTTTCACATGTCCTTAAGGAATTTTTGCATTCAGAAGGATACCTTTTGGTTTATGTAATACTCCAAATGTGTATGATGGCTATCTTCACAGATATGGTGGAGCAATTCCTTGAGGTATTTATGGATGATTTTTCAGTTTTTGGTGACTCATTTGATTTGTGTTTGGATAACCTGTCATTAGTACTCAAACGCTGTGAAGATACAAATTTGGTACTTAATTGGGAGAAATGTCATTTCATAGTGCAAGAGGGAGTCGTTCTTGGTCACAAAATCTCCAAAAAAGGTATTGAAGTGGACAAAGCTAAGTTGGAGACCATTGAAAAGCTTCCTCCTCCGGTCAATGTCAAAGGAATTCGAAGTTTTCTTGGCCATGCAGGTGTTGGGATATTTGCCCTAAAAAGCAGATTTTCAATTTTACCATTTTAGTGTAAACAACTTTTTTTTACATGCAATTATGATATTTGCTAGATTAAACTGTCTCTGTTGAATAGTTTATTTATCTGAAAAAGATTCTGTGACTTTATTTGTATATAAAGAAATAAACATGATTAAGTGTTAATTATAGGAAGACTTGTTTCTTTATCTAAGTCTAAGTGAATTAGTTCACAATTTATAAATAAAGATGGAATTCTTTATTTACTAAAGATTGTAGTATTTGTCTATCTCAACGGGAATGATGTGTCTCAAATCATTGAAGTATCTGACTTCTGATAGAAACATTAATACAACATAAATAAGTTATGTGTATTGAACTGGACTAGATAACATAAAGAATTGGAGTGCCGTAACTCAATTCTTATATTATCACAAACTAGCTCTTAGCATGTAGATCTTAATCCTTGATAATTGACTGGACTTGCTTTCATAGGTTATAGCCTTTTGACTTATTAAAAGACTAGCCTCAGTCAAAATTAGAGGCGAACTCTGGCATATTGGAGGTTATGGCTTATGAATTGATGGGAACATCAAATAGTTAAGGACACTATACATTAATACCACTTTATGGTCTTTCAAGATTCATGGAATAATTAAATCTAAGATCCTAGTATTCACTTTGTGAATTGGTTGATAATTTTGTCTAAATAGCCATTGAGAATAAAATTATCGACAACATTATTCCTTGATAGAAAGATGGTAACTTAAAGGTAAATATGTGTTGGAGGGTATTACGGTAATTTCACCTATCGAACTACGGCATTGTATAGGGATTGTACATATGGTGCAGAACATGCTAGATGGATCAGTTAATCAAGGCTAGTTGATTAAATCTCTATAAAAGGCATGACATCTAATTTAAGAGTGCAGTATTAGGCCTTTAGTGGAGTGTCGCCTTTACTAATAGTATTTACATAAATACCATAATAAAAGTTATTATGTATTTATCATACTATTAGAGCTTAGATTATTTGGATCTGTTAGGTCCCTTGTCTAACTCAACAAAGCTCATTAATTGATTGGTGGTATTTGTGAAATTAGTTTCATGAAACTGTGTAAAATAATGATTCTACACAGAAGTTGATATTTTTATAAATAAGTTTCATGAGTCGGACATATTTATAAAAATACCTAAAGCCCAAATTGGAGAACAAACCCAATCCTAGTTGGACTAGGATTAGCAGTTTTTGGCCCCATATATATAAGATATATGAGAGAAAAAACTACACAGTAACCCAAGAGGTGCTACACGTGAAACACAGAGGGGGAGAGAGAGAGGTTTTGTGCCAACTACAATAAGAAAGAGAGAGAAAAAATTTCCTACAATCTCACAGTCTCTTCTCAAGTCCCATTGTTCCAAAAGATCAAGAAGGTATTCTTGATCGATCTCCAACATAGGATTCAACTTGGTACCCACTCACCTCATCAACCAAGAGTAAGAGCATAGACAAGAAGATCTAGGGTTGGAGATTTGATCACCATCAACAAGGAGATCAAGGAAGAGCACACTACAAGAGGTAAACCCTAATCTCATATCTAGGGTTTATGTATCTAGATTTGATTTATGTTATACATGATCCTGTATATGATATATGCATGATCTATAGTTATGAAAATTATTTTCATATAAAAATTTTAAAATCTAAATCTGTTATTTTTTCCACTGCATTCATGATGTGATCATGTGTTTTCCATAGTTTGCATGCATATATATTTTTTTCCTAAGTATTAAGTCCAAAAATCATCAATTGGTATCAAGAGCCAGGTTCATATGTATAGCATAATATTGATCTAGTTGTATGATCTAGGTTATGTGATTGAGTTTGAGCAATTTTTTTTATCATAGTTAAATGATTCATAGTGATGAATGACATTTAATTACATATACTATTGATTTTTACATGGTAAGAAAATATGTGAATTGTGATTTTAGCAAAATTAGGTTTGGGTGTTCTTGAATTTTATAATTGATAGATTCATGAACATGTTTCAAAGAGTCTGAAAATCTAAATTTTTTCCATAATTTTTTGATGTTGTTTTNCCAGTGGCGCGTCCTGCACACGGCCAGCACGCCTAGTGCGCATGGCAAGCTGGGCGGCCCCGCCCCTTTACCACCCATTGCTCCGCCTCTCGCCGCGTTCCTCGGGCGGTGACGGCCCGTAGGCCGACAGTGGTGGTGCCACTAATTTCAAAATTAATTAATTAGTTAATTAATTAGATAATTGTTTAGTTTGAATTCAAATTTTAGAAATAGAAAACTATTCAAATTAGATTATGATAGTTACCTATTTTTGAATTATCCTATTTTAAATTAGATTTACTATAGGATAATGATAAATTTGAATTAATTAAATAAATAGGATATTATCTAATAGTTACTTTGAATTTGAATAGGATATCTACTAATTTTTGAAATTGGATAAGATTTCCTAGATTATCTCTATTATTTAAAATTTTAATTAAAATAGATAATGACAATTCAAATTAATTTAGATATTTAATGAGATTAGATACGATTAGATATTATCCTGATGAATCTAACAGTTAATTTGAATTTACATAGGATATTTACTAATTTTAAAAGTTAGATAAGATTTCTTATCTGTTTCTATTTAAATTTTGAATTTAAATAGATAACAACTATTCAAATTTATTTTGATATTTAATGTGATTAAATATAATTAGATAATTATCCATAAATCATGATAATTTAAATTTGAATAATTTAAATTTAGTAATTATCTTAATTTAAATTGGGATATAATTTAAATTCGAAACTAAAATCTAATCAGATTAGATTTAAATAATTACTATCCATAGATTATTTGAATTCGTAATTAATGAGATTAATTAGGATAGAAATGATTTGAATTTAATTAGATTCATATTCAATAGTTAATTGTAATAACTTTTTATCTAGTAACTATTCTAATTATAGTAATTAGAATATAATTAGAGTAACTAATTAGAGTAGTAACTCTACTAATTAATGAGATTAATTAGACAACTAATTAATGAGATTAATTAGTTAATTAATTAATATGATTAATTAATTAGAAAGTTATATCCTTTGTAATTAAATAATTTTAATTAATTATAGAAATTTAATAATGATTAGATTTCTATTACAATTAAATTTAGATATGATCTACATTTAATTATTAGAATTATTTAATTATAATTAGTTATAAATACTAGATAAATATAGAAACATTATATGAGTTATAAGTTTCTAATTAATTAGGATTAATTAAAAGAGTTTTAATTTTTTCCTAATTTAGTATATTATAATTGATCTTTTCTAAATACAGTTATGAAAATAGGTTTTCCATAATTAAAAATAATTATCTTTTATTATCTTTTAGATATTAATGAGTTTAAGATGGTATCTTAATGAGATTAAGATAAGATTAGATAAATTAATATATTTTTAATTAATTAATAATTAGATAATAAATGTGACTTATTTTCTAATTATTTAAATTATCCTCATAAGTCAATAATTTAAAAATATTTGATATTTTTAAATTTAGGCAAGAATTAGTTGTGAACTTAATTCTTACACATAGGATAATATGTTTTACTAGAAAACATTAATTATTGAATTTAATTAATTTTTTGAATTATTATTTTGTAATTATTAATGTGATTAATTTTTATTATTTAATAATTATTTAATAATTATTAATATGATTAATAATTAATAATTTAATATTAATTAATGAGATTAATTATATTAATTAAAAGGATAATTATTTGTTTTCACGATTTCTAAAAAAATTGGAGCTTGATTTTAATGAGATTAAAATATTTTAATTTTGATTATGAAAATATTATAATTATGAGATAATTATGATAATATTTTGGTGTGGTGAAATTTGATATAAAATATTTATAATTATGAGATAATTATGGTAATATTTTATGTGACAAAAGGGATTTTGATAATTATGAGATAATTATGTTTTTACAAAATACATTTGATATGACTGTCATATTCAGTGGGAGGATTTTAAATTTTTGATTAAATTTTTTAATCTAAAATTATTTAAAACATTATTTAGTTTTGAAATAATTAATTTTAAGAAAATTAATGAATGTATATAAAGTTGTTTATATTCATTACTCGCATTTATAATTATTGTAAAACTTTTATACAAAATATTTTTATAACTGTTTACTTATTTTCATAAATGCACTTGGAATTTAATTTGATTAAATTCTACTACTAAGAATCTTTAAAATTATCGGTTGAATAATTTTAGCAGTTAAAGTTTTTTAGTTAGTTTTTTCAAAACTAATATTTTATACAGGACTTGGTTTAAATACTGTTTTCAATTATTTATCTTTGGTTGAAAGATTATTAATCAAATAATTGAATTTTCTTATAGAAAAGTTTTGCTTGAATGATTTACAATCCACAAACCTTCTTACTTGATCGTTGTATCCTATATGCTTTTATTGTGTACTTTTATATACATGAGACGTATAATATAGTGTTAGCACTTTGGCTTTAGACAATAATTGTTCGATCATAGCACCATGTTTAGAATAGTATGTCATAATATCTTAAATTAGCTCATTCTCTTTAAGTTGCATAATTGGATATACATAATTAATTTTGTGGTTACTAATTAAGTTAGATAATTGGATAAAATCAGGATCCCTAAATTTTTTAAAAGCTTGAGTGGGAGCGGGTATGAGATATCCATGGTCTCCATCATTGGTTCAATAGTTCTAAAGATGTGCCTCACCTCAGACTCTTGCTGAGCTCCCGTACGAAGGTTTTCATCTGGGTAATACTGGTACTGAATCTCTTAGGATAAATTTGCGAGTGGACTTTACGTACTGATCTCCTGCAGGAGACTGTATTGTAAAAGAAAGCTTGTAAATTGAAATGATGGTTACACACTCAATATAGGATGCTATTAACCTCTCGTAGGAGCTATGTTAGTAATTCTATGGACTGATAAGCGCGATAATTAGCAAACTAGAATATGAGATATTTGTCTTTTTATCTAAAGTGCATTGTTCATATTTAACTTGTAGATCCACATGATTACACGTAGGTAACTTGTGATCTATGGTAGGTTAAAATACCTTGAATATTTGTGACTGTCTTAGGAATTCTTATACAAGAATTTTATCTTGATAGATTTAATGTTAAGTATTCTAAATTTTTTTTTTTATATTCAGATAAACTAGCAAACTTAGTTGAATACTAAGAGGATCATAATTTGCATACTTATCTATAGTTTATCCTTGGTTTCCAAATAACCAATAAAAGCATAACACATAATCTTCTTGTTTGATTATAGGTCATTACATTTATGTTTCTTAATTTACTCTATGTGTACTATAATATCTTGCACGAATTGTCTGCTGATTTTAAATCAATTACTTTGATTGGTAAATCACAAAAGTTTGTGATTTTGTCAAAGTTCATTCTTGATAATGAACACCCTTGTTGAGGCGTTTATTATCTTACTACAAAATTAAATCGAAACAAAGATATTTGTATCCGATTATTTTTCCCTATATGTTTAATTGAGAATTAAACTTACTAAATTTAATTATGAATTGAATTCATTAAATTCGATTATGAATTGAATTTATTATATGACTTTTGTTTAATTGGGAATTTCATCATTTTGCAGTTTATTGGGAAATACTTATTCATAAGATAGATATAGTTTCCAGAAAGAGGAAAGAGACAAGGGAATACAGTACACAGAATAGAGTGAGGACATCTATGGAGACATCAAAGATAGATATAGTTTCCAGAAAGAAGAAAAAGACAAGGGAATACAGTACACAGAATAGACATAAATGTCAGACCAAAACTTAGACCATAGTAAGCCCAATTTTTTGTTGAAACTGCCAAGCCATAAAACCAGGAAAAACGCTTTTAACGTTTTTTTTTTTTTTTTGTTAATGGCTGCCAAGAGTAATAGCTATGTTAATGGCCAAAAAAAAAATGTTTGTAACAGCCATACTTATAGCTAAAAAACGTGGGGAATTATTAGAAAATGGGTTAAAGAAATGGGTTAAGATTTTGGGCTTGTCTTGGGCTTGGAAGCCCATGTATATTGCAAAGTCCAATTTTATGTTATATGAACAATTTTGAAGCTAAGAATTGAGTAAGACCCACATTTTGTTGATGAAAGGTCTTAGTGAATTCTTATTCTCCTCCGCGAGGACATCGATTTCGTATATTCACACTCAAAATGGTGCACGGATGAATGAGAAATTATTGCTCAAAAGTGTACCATTGAAATGGAAAAATGAAAGAAAAATATTGGAGTCCCACATTGATGGGAAATGCATAGTGCAAGTGGTTTATATAGAACCTTGTTTTATGATAGTGGTAAGAATAACTACCATAGATGCTCTCTCAGACGCGCCCAGGGGGGTACAAATCTTCGGGCTTGGGCCTGAATTTGCATGGGCTCGTGTGCGCCTGCACCTGCGGACACGAATGCCGGGCCAAAACTTAGACCATAGTAAGCCCAACTTTTTGTTACGGCCCAATACTTTTTTTCTTTTTCTTTTTTTTTTTTTAATTGTGAAACTACTAAGCCATACAACCAGGAAAAACGTCTTGGACGTTGCTTAATACCAAAACTGCCATGATAAATGTTTTTAATAGTTTTTTTTTTTGTTAATGGCTGTCAAGAGTAATAGCCATATTAATGGCCAAAAAAAAACATTTGCAACAGCCATACTTATAGCTAAAAAATATTTTCATATTAATGGAAATATTTTCTAGTTTTGCTAATAAGTCCTCCTTGGAGACTATAAAAGGAGACCTCATCCTCCTCATTCTACACATCCAAACCGAGAGCTTTCTTTTCTCTCTATCTTTCTCTCTAGTTTTTTTCCTTTCTGCTGCCTAGAGTTTTCAGTTTCTAGCTATAGTTATTCGAGTGTCTAGGAAATTTCATAGCTAGAATTCGTAGTGTTTTGGAGTTCATAGCAATCCAGTTCGAAGAGTGGAGATGTTGGTGCTTCACCTGCTGCTCATTGTCGCTGTATCCTGGGAAATTGACGCTAGCTAAATCCTCAAGCATTCTAGTCGAGGGAGCGAATCAGTTTTAAGGACTCTATGTTGAACACAGGCCTCGGCGGTTAACTGTCTTTTGTTTTTGCAGGAATACTCAATTTGAAGTATTGTTGTAATTCTGCACAAGTTTTGGAGCATAACAACTTTTGGTAACTTTAATTTTGTTTTAAAGTTTATTATAAACGTTTGTAACCTTATATATTGCATGTTATTATTTTCTACAAAAGATACATAAAAATTACTACATGGTACGTAGGATTTTCAACTCCATACATATAATGTTGAACTCTGAAAAAACAAACTCGTGAGACACGTTTGTGTAAACTGGTATATAACTTTTAATCTATTGTATATTAGAGTATTACATCTATACACATATACTAACTAGAAAATAATATTTCTATATACTAACATACGAATCGTATATAACAATCTAAAAATGTATGAACCAATCTAGAAAAAATTTCTAATCAAGAAAAATAATTGAAAAAAACATAAAAATAAACAAATCAACACTAATTACTAACTAAAATAATATTAGACAAAAAATTAACTATAATAGCAATATACATTAGCAATAATAATCAAAATTCCTAGTTCAATCAAGAAACTAACCTAGAAAATACAATATTTCCATATATCAGCATACAAATCGTATATACCACAGCTAAAAATTTATGAACTAATTTAGAAAAAAATTTCAATCGAGAAAAATAACTCAAAGAAAACATGAAAATAAATAAATCATCACTAATCACCAACTAAAACAGCATTACATAGAAAATTAATGATAATAGCAAAATAAATTAAAAATCAAAATCAAAATCCCCAATTCAATCAAGAAACTAACCTAAAAAAATTCCAAATGAAAATCTAAAGAACGCAAATACCTCAATAAATTAATCAATGAATTTCGACCACCGAATAAGAAGAAAATGCCAGGAAAAAAAAAAAACACCACCACCAGAATATGAGAGAGAGAGAGAAAGAGACATGATAGAGAGACCAATAACTAACAGGAAAAAAATTGTGAAAAAACAAAAAAAAAATTGGCATATTAAGAAAAGGTAAAAATGTAAAAACAATGTGCACATCAGTTTCTATGTAAAAGAAATGGACATATAACTATAAAATATAAAAATTGGATATCTATTTAAACCAATTCAAAAACTTGAACATCTACCTAGTTTTGCCTCTTTTTTTTTTTTTTTTTTTTGCCAAAGGACCGGTTTTTAAGAGATCATTTTATTAGTCTTATAGCAAAATATATATCAATTTTTTTAGATCATTTCATCATATATAATTTTGGGCTTCATAAACGTAGGCCCAAAGCCCGGAAAATAGAAAATTCTGGATTGAGTTGATCTTTTTGTAACATGGGTGAAACCGTGAAAGATTCCAGATTCATAGAATTTTTGAGAGAAATTTAGGTGGATGACCCAAATTTTAAATTTGATTAAGTAGATATCCACTTTTAAAATTTTATAGCTAAATGTCTAGGTATATATATTTTTACACTTGGTAGATACGCAGATCTACCAATTTTAGTTACTGTAATGAAATGCACTGGGTATATAATTTTTTATACTTGGTATATAAAATTTTACACTTGGTATATATGCGTATATACCGAACATTTTGCTATAATATTTGACAAAGGAATATTTACTGAAATTGGGCCCAAAATTTGGTCATATTTCTATAAGCCCCAATTTTTGAAATTTTTATTTAGAAAACAACCACTTTTAAATGTAACTAGAAAATTACCACTTTTCTCTTCAAAATTGGTATTTTTTCAAAGGTACTCGAGGAAACTATAACCTGAGGTAACCAATGGGAAAAGTACATAAATACTTGTTTTATTAAGTATATTTTTATAAATATGTATTTTTTATTTTTATTTCACTAATAAATGTTTTTATACCCATTTTTTTTACAGAAATGTATACAAGTATTTTAAACATAAAATGTATACCATGGTATATTTTATGAATATAAGTTAGACCTAAAAATCGGTTATATTTTAAAATTTATATAATAGGTGTAAATTTATAGTAAATATAAACTACACAAGTTTACATTTTAAATGTATGCGACACGTTTTTAACATAAAATGTATACCAAAAATGGAATATTATTTAAATGAAATTTTAAAAAAGGGTAGTTGTAAAATATAAGGCACAAAAACTCGTTTATGGGTGTACATCTCTCAACCAATCGAGCCGCTTAATATAACTAGTCATCAATTAGTAAAAAGTGATATTTTCTAAATATTTTGAAAAGTGGTTTTCTTTAAATAAATCTTGGATTTTTCATATTAGAAAATTTTGACCATCTGGGATTTTTTTCTTTTTTTTTTAATTTTACCATATATAATGAAATTTTCTTTATAATTTTTTTTGTATTAGTATATCAATTTCATATTATTATGTCAATTATTATGTGTCAGTATATCAATATACATATTAAGCATATCGATATAATTCTTTTCAATATAAATAAATATACATAAATGAAAATGATATGTTTTAGCCTATTTTCGATAAATTTGGTCATTTTGTAGACTCTTTGATAAAGGTATTCTTCCAAAACTCTAGGACTAAAGTTCATAAAAATTAAAAAATCTTGGATGGATTGAATTTTTTTGAAAATCCTAGATTTTTTTAGAAAACAATGTCTCGTTCATAGATTTATTTAGAAAAACAGCCATGGCCAAAGTGTTTATAAAAATACTATTTTTTTTCTTCAAAATTAGTATTTTTCAAAATTACTTGAGACAACTAGTCAGTTTACTCTATGTAACCAAATGAGTTAATTAAGGTAAATAGTCTAATTAGTTCAAAAAATTTGACTAATTATCTTAAGTATCTAATCAATTGATGAAAAATGGTATAATTCTAAATATTTTGAGAAGTGATATTTTAAAGTAAACTTGAGATTTTTTATGATGCGATTGGCATAGGATTCGAATCCTATTATAAATCCAGAAACAGCTTTCATATTATCATAAATTACCGTGATCCGTCGTAGCCTCCACCAGACCCGTCGCGTTTCCCACTTTTCGGTGTCGTGCCTATGTACTTCCAAATCCACCTTTAAAATGGTGAGTGACACACACTCTTTGCCAATGATAGTGTTTTAACTCTGAGGTCGCTAAAATTGTAAACTATTTAAAGAAATATCACAAAATTCAAAACGTAATATATCTGTAAATAAAAGTCCAAATATTACAAATAATATATGGTTAGAAATATATTCTGGTGAAAAATCTAATTCTGCAAAAATGATACAAAACCAAGCAACTTACGATCAAGATTTGTAGTCAAACTTTCATAAAACATACTTTTTGACTCATAATATCATTGATTTTATGTTTTTTTTCCCACAGAAATTTATGGTATATGGGTCTTTTTCAATCATGTCCGTACATACCAAACATTAAAAAAAGAAGTTAAATGGAATATAATTAATTGCCTAATTAATCATTTAAGTAATCATCCTAATGTAACATAAGTACATATATTGCTATTTCTATATATTTAACCATGTCTAAGTATTGATCTTTGTACCTATACCCTACCCTAAACTAGAATGGAGCTGGTGCTACCTCAACCTTTTAGGATAAGGTACTCATGGGTAAACGAGTAAATTTTCACAAATACTCTTTTTTATACATGTTTTTGGAGAAATATAAACCAGATATATTTTATACAAGGAATGTATGATGCAGTTTACATTAAATTAGTAAAAAATATACCTTGAAATCAGTATATATTTCAAAATGTATATTATAGGTATAAATTTACACAATAAATGATTTATACAAGGAATGTATAATACAGTTTACATTAAATAAGTAAAATATATACCTTGAAATCAGTATATATTTCAAAATGTATATTATAGGTATAAATTTACACAATAAATGTAAATCATTGGTAAAAATTTATATTTTAAATGTATATCACACTTATTTCACACATGAAATGTATATCGAAAAACAAATATTTTTAAAACAAAATTTAAAACGGGTTTTCCTAAAATGTGAGGCTAAAAAGCAGAAATTGGGTGTAAATTTCTCTAGTCAATTGGTAAAAAATGATATTTTCTAAATATTTTTGAAAATGGTTTTTTCTTTAGATAAATTTAGGATTTTTCAAAAAAAAAACGACTATTTGAGAATTTTTCTCAATCTTTTTGTTGTTGAAATTTTAGCATATAAAGTCAAATTTTCTTCATAATTTTTGTGTATCAGTGTATCAATTTCATATTATTTTATCGTTACACTTTCATATTATTATATAAACTATTATGTGTTAGTATGTCAATATATATTAAGCATATCAATATATAATTTTCATAAATTCATATACATAAACGAAAATGATATGTTTCAGACTTTTTGATAAAGGGCTTCTTTAAAAACTCCAAGACCAAAGTTCAAAAATTTGAAAAATCTCGGATGGATTAAGTATTTTGAAAAATCCTGGATTTATTTAGAAAAAAAATTATTGCTTTCATAAATTTATTTAGGAAAATATTCCTTGCCAAAAATGTTAATAAAAATATTATTTTATTAACACCACTTTTGTACGAACTGGGGCGCTTTAGCAAAATTCAAATGTAAGGGGTAAAGACTAGTCTCAGCACAATTGACAGGTTTATCGGGTATTTTTCACTTCATTTTAAGAAATAGCCATTCTTAGCATATTTAATAAAATGTCCGTTTTTTTTCTTCTGTCTTTTTTGCTAAAGTACCGTTTTTTAATAGATCAGTTTTATTAGCATATAGTATAACAATTGTAGATCATTACATCAAATATAATTTTGGGCTTTTTATAAAAATCTAGGGTTAAAATCCGAAAAATAGAAAAAATCCCAAATGAGCTGATCTTTTTGAAACATACCAGATTTATTGGAATTTTTAAAGTTTATTTAGAAAACTACCACTTTTAAATTTTAACTAGAAAATACCACTTTTTTCTTCAAAATTTTTATTTTTCAAAGGTGCTCGAGGTAACTATTACATGAGGTAACCAATGGGAAAAGTACATAAGTACTTGTTTTATCAGGTATAATTTCATAAATATGCATTTTTTATTTCTATTTCACTAGTGCCCTTTTTATATCCATATTTTGGAGAAATGTATATCACATATTTTATACATGAAATGTATATCATGTCATATATATTATGAATAAAAGTCACGCCTAAAAATTGGTATATATTTTGAATAAATTTACATTGTAAATGTAAATCATATACACAAATTTATATTGTAAATATATACTATATATTTTAAAATAAAATGTATATCTAAAACCAAATATATTTTTGAAATGAAATTAAAAAAAAAAGGTACTTGTGAAATATAAGGCACAAAAAAAGGTATATTGGGTGCAAATTTCTCATAACCAATCGAGTAACTTGACGTAACCAGAAAAAGTTCATAATTACCCGTTTTCTTTAACATATTTTCCCTAGCAGAGAAGAGAGTGAAAGTGCGTGAGATTAGAGACAGAGAGAGAAAGATTAGGCGCTTAAATAAGGCGCGCAGAATAGCAAACCTAATTAGGCGGTTAATTGTTAAATAAGGCTGACGCAGCCACGTATTGGGTAATTAATATAATTAGGCTACCCCTTTTTTATGTTTTCACTTTTCCGTATATATCCACTATAATTAATCAAAAAATATTGGATTTTTTCTTTCCTTTTTTTTAACGTAAAAAAAATAAAAATTAAGCAATTATATCATAAACAAATATGCCAACTAAAACGTTGCATGTAACCAAATTTTAAAAAAAAAAATGGCCATCAAACAAATACTGTCTTTCCAAAAAGAATCAGCAAAGATTGTACACAATACAAATATATAAAATAAATGCATATATTTTTTTTAAAAAACCTATTCACACAGAAAATAATATAAACAACCTCATGTGTCTTAAATTAATAATACAATTAATTTAAAAAATAAAAAATAAAAGGCCTGAAAGGTATGGGCTCGAGCCAGACATGCAGCCCCTGGCTAGCGCTGGGCTTGGGCGGCCCTAGGCCGGTGCCGTTATGGATCAAACAAAGGCTGGCCTCTTGGGCTACCAGCCTAGCACAAAAACTACCAGGTACTACACATCAGGGCCGGCTCAACAAATTTTTTTTAATATCGTGGTATATTTTTTTTATTCGCTAATGTAGATTTTAATAGAAAGACGTATGTATTTGTGTGTATGTGTATTGATTTGAAGATATTTTATCGTCATATCCTTGAATTTCTAGAGTATTCGATAAAAATATCAGATGATCTCTATTTTTGCTTGTGATGATTTGTCCATTTGTGTTTATGATGTAAGACCTATTTATACAAATCAAATCCATTTAATGCTTTTCTGATATTTTCATATTATTCAAATTGGAAAAAAAAAGGCCAAAAAAAATGAAAACAGATTAAAAAAATCAGAGTTAATGACATATTTCTTTTCTTCACTTTTTGCTTATTTTGGATTTTCGTGCTTGATAAGTTTCCGTATTTAACTTTTTCTTCATATATTTCTTTTTATTACGTGTTACTTTTGGATATTGTCATGTGTTTGTCGAAATATATTATCAAGAAAAAAATTTTTGCGGGGAAATATTTAATGATTAATTAAAAAAATAATAATTCAATTCCATTATGGACAACGGAATGTTACTTATTTTGGTTTAATAAATAATGTATAATGAAGTGTTATTTATTAATGGACCATAATCCAGTATGTATTTTTTTTTAACCTATCTATAAGTATTTTTTCTTTTAGCCGTTGGATCATTATATAATTTGAGTAGTTGAAAAAAAATAAAAATAAATCCACATTATTTAATATTTTTCTCTCTCTACCTTTTATCAAGAAAAGACGTGCGTAATGAATTTTAATTAGACAAAATAATACATATAGATAGATTAAAAAAAACACCCACTGGATTGCGCCTTTATTAATAATACAGAGATCATTCAATTTTGGATTATAGAGTGTTATTTATTTTGGATAAATAAATAATATAGAAATATTTTCACTTTGGATAATGGAGTGTTATGTATATTTTTGGATAAAAAAATACTAAATAAAAAATTACCAAATATTTTATCCTTTAAATTATCTCAGACAATGAACTTCAGAGAAATGGGTTATTGCAAAAAAATAAAAAAATGAGGCAACTTGGTAGCATTGGAGCTTCACGCCATATGACACCTCTTGATTCTTCGTACTACTCATTTTGGCTTCTTCCCCATTTCATTAGTTTGCTTATAAGAGTTTTCGGTTCCCAGTCTAGACATGATCCCATTCTTCAAAGTTCTCTTAAATTTTTCTCGACAATAAATCTCTCGTAATTAAATTTAATTCTTTCTGTGCTTCTCCAGAAAAAGAATAGATGCCTTTTATCAGTCTTTCTTGTATGTTCTTATTGTTAACAATAAATTGAAGAGACTGTCTTCTATTGAAAGATCGAAGTTCCTAGCAAAAAAACATAGCTATACATTAGGTTCTTAAATTAGTCATTTGATTTGAAAATGTGCAAAATTTTACAAATCTGTTATGCTGAAACTAGTCACAAACTATTATCAATCACAAACAAATGAGGAAAAAGAAAGAGATCCAAAGCTCTAGCTCGACCCCTGATACTTACCTCCCTGATCCTGACCCTTAAAATATATCTCAAATTGCATGTTAAAGAACTAATTGTTGGCCTCATATTTGGTTAAAAAGTCATAAGCAGCTACTATTTTCTAATCAATGATTGGCAGTAAACAAGTTATTACTTTCATATCAGTCTATAACAAACATTAGACATCAAAAGACCAATTCAAACTTACAGATACTTAGACACAGGTTAAGGAACCCCATCTATTACAACTCTATGTGGTCAAAACTTTGCGCCACTTTTTCCATGTGATTTGGGGATCTGGTGATCTGCATATCCCATATATCATCAAACATGGACAAAAACTTGGAATATCATGAGAGACATACCAGCAAAACTTGGTTTTAGATGTGGAACCAATGCAACATGGGATTCTTTTATGTTCAACTCTGCTGCCCCTCCACAGCAGAACTGGTTTTCACGGATGGCTGCGGTGAGGTCTCATTTGGGTTGCTGATGCTTTTACCAGTAGGCGGCTCTTCGAGAAAAAAGCAGCAATGCTTTTGGTCCGCCCGGAACTCTTTGCTTTTATTGATTAAACAATACACGCTCTTAGTGAAAAGAATAATATTATTCATTTATTTAGCAGGCCATTCAACAAAAAAGAAAATATGACACCCACCTGGTGATGTTGACAAGCCAAGCTGGTTCAGGACTTCTCTCTTGACCTGTACCATAAGATGAAAATAAATTATTCAGAGAAAAAAAAAAAAAACACCACGCACGCATAGAAAAGATTGAGCCAATGTAGCATGGTTATTGTTTCTAGTTTCAACACCATATAGAGTAACTAATTAAATGAAATACAAGTTAATAGGGGGCTCCCCATGTATTGAAAATGTGAGGGCTCTTTGATTAAACGTTTGACAACTACGTTATCCCACTCCTCTTTTCATTAGAAGGCTTTAACAATTGCTAGATGTTTAGTCTTTTTGAGCAATATAATTTGACATAATATCTTATGCGACTACTAGCACAAAACAATGAAGTCAAACCTAAAATCTAACTTGCTTGTATGACTAAAGTAGATGAACTAAGCTACTTAAATGGCACGAAAAGAGAGGGAAAAAGAAAACCACTGAAACCAACCAAATCACCGCAAGCAAGTTTGAAACTCATTTGTACAAATTATAGTATGCTATAGATCTTTACCCTTCAACAGACACTGTTCACATTGGGGCATTTCAACTGCAATCCCGGGTTCAAATGACATTTTAAGAACCAACCCTAGTTACTTCATGAATTTGAATAAGTATCAAGTTAAATAAGCAGGTAGGGGTTCGCTGCCCATTATAGGAATAGGAAAACATGCCTCTAACCTGCCAGTGATTATCCACAAAATCCGATATCTCACACACTTTATTCCTTAACTGAGACTTTGAGTAAGCAGGGAACTTCTGTTGCAAAACCTCAACTAACTTATGGATACCCTGAGAGCATGATTGGATAGTAGAAACCTGGAAATTATCAAAATTAGTCAGCAACAGAAAAGGAAAAATAGAAAAAATAAAATAAAAATTTTTAATGATATCATCGGATCCTGTATAAGAGTTCATATTATTAGTGACTTGAAAAGATCAGTTACAATGCCAATAAAGAAAACTACAAAACCCCAAGAGAGGTTTCTAATCCAAAAAGCCTAGACTAATATGAAACTAACTACTGTACGTAAATCCAAGTCCGGTATCACAATCACTGTTGAATTTAGAGTGGTTCTTCCCTTCCCATTTGATGGGCAAGCTTCTTGATCGTCGTCTTCCACATGATCAAGTGAAATATCTACTGGTAACCCACCAGGAAATAAACGCATACTAAGGGCTTGCAAGCACATCTGTTCCAGTGTAGGAGTCCCAGTAAGATCTTCAGCAGTTAATAAAGAGGTTTTCTCATCCATCAAGTTTGAGGTAATCAAAGGTTGATATATTCTGGAGAGCAAGCTCCGTCAAATTGTTCAAATACTTTCGCTGCCGAAGCAAAGCATAGAATTCCTCACTTTCTACACCAGTTGAGATTTTGGCCTCCTCAACTGTGTCATCACTTTCCATCCTGTCAACTTGTACTCCCTGAGTGCATCACACAAGCTTCCAAAGTAAATATATCCAGCCACTTCAATATGGCTTAGGCTAAGATATTTGTAAAACTGATGGAATACTCCAGATGATTGAACTTTAATACATTTGAACACACGGTAGAAAGCTTCAAAATTTGAAATTTGTCAGCTTGCTAAGTATACTCGTAGTTTTTATCCATCTCGTCCTTATAAAGCTTTAAAATCATTCTTAACCATTCATAGTGACATTTGGGGTCCGTCGAGAATTAACAATATAACCGAAACAAAATAGTTTATCACATTCATCGATGACCATTCTAGGGCTACATGAAACATGGGAATGAAAAATCAGATGCTAAAAAATTCTTTAAAGATTTCTATTCCCTGATACAAACACAGTTTCAGACAAATGTTTAGGTCCTTTAACAAGGACTCGAACTAGGAAGTCCTCGTTAGCACTTAGAGACGAGGATGCTGAGAAGAGTAACGTGTTTGAGCAGTTTAATGAAGTGGAAACTGAGGCTGATTTCAGTGGTCAAATGGTCCCATGACCTCATTCATCATCCGACAGTTCCAACTCCGAACCAGAACAAGACCCGGATTCTAAGTCAGAAGATGAAGACGACCTGGAAGATAGATTGGACAGACTTTGTTAGGTGATACAATTGCTCAAACGCGTGAAATGGTACAACTAGTGGAGCAGAATAGCCAACTGGAGTTGGCAGCAATCGTTGCCTCACTAATTAGTATAGCTCAACCGCCGATGCTGCTTGAGGATGCGAAGGACGAGGACCAGGCAGTGAACGTAGGAGGATCTCTTGTACAGTGGAAGAACGATCGCGATTGGTTGGCTAATATGGGGCTTGAACTAGTTCCAATGGCAAATAAGTCAGGGGAACTAAGGAAATTACACAACTTGCAGTTCAATGCTGATTCTGATAGGAGCAAGTTGATGAGGGGTAAGAAAGGTAACCCATGAAGATTCTCTCTTGTAAAATTTAGACGGACAGCTCTGCTTCGAAGAGGAGAGCTATAAAAGAGGTAATTTGCAAAGTTAACCAAGATATTATTGTTTTACAGGAAACGAAAGGGAAATGGTTGACAGCAGATTTGTGGGGAGTATCTGGGTTTAAAGAATAGTTGACTATTCAACTATTCTTTCTGCAGCTAGGGCAGGAGGGGTTCTGATAGTTTGGGATGTAGTGAAAGTCACAGACATGATCATAGGAGACTTCTCTGTCTCAATCTTAGTGGAATTGGAGGATAGAAGTAACTGGTGGTTCACAAGGGTCTATAGCACTAGCAAATACAATGTCAGAAATAATTTTTTGGACGAATTGGCTAGGTTGGGGAGCTTGTGCAGGGATAAATGGTGTGTAGTGTAGGAGGGGGCTTCAACGTGGTGCGCAGGGTACAGGAGAAACTTAATAGCCTGAGCAGCATAAGAAGCATGTTTAGAAAGCAACCTACATATTGTCGTTTGGATAGATTTCTCTTCTCGGTGAAATAGGAAGCTCTATTCCCATTCATCAGATAGGAGATGGAAGTAAGAGTGGCATCAGAGTATTGCCCAATTATGCTGGACTCAGACCCACCTCGGTGGGGACCCACCCCCTTCCGCTCTGAAGATATATGGCTGGAGCATAATTCCTTTTAACAAAGATTTTGGAAGATGGTGGGACAGAACCAACACCTCGAGGTGGGAAGGGCATAAATTTCTATGTAAACTCAAGATCGTCAAAGAGGATAGTGGTGTAGAAGTACAGGAAATCGGGGAAACAACGAGTCATGTTCAAGATTGACTTCGAGAAAGCCTACGATTAGATGGAACAAAAATTCTTGGATTTTGTGCTAGAAAAGAAAGGCTTTGGCATTTTGTGGAGGAAGTAGATTTCGGGCTGCCTATCTTCGTTGTCCTTCTCTATCTTCATCAATGGCAGTTTAAGAGGGAAATTTAAGGGTTCAAGAAGGCTACGACAAGGTGATCCCTTGTCCCCGTTTCTATTCACCATCCTAGTCAATATGCTGGGGAGATTAATTGACCAAGCAAAATCTACCGACGCGATCAAAAGTTTTATGGTGGGAAGGGATAAAGTAAAGTCTCACACCTGCAATTCACTGACAGCACTCTTTTCTTTCTGGATGCCGATCCGAAGAAGTTTAGGAATCTTCTTCAAGTTCTGGAAGTTTTTTGTTCATTTTCGGGGCTACGTGTCAACATGGCTAAAAGCACTTTGCTGAGGATTAACATAGACAATGACTTCATACAGTTTATGGCCGTCAATTCGGGCTGTGAGGTGGGAAGTTGGTCAATTAAGTACCTAGGCATGCCTCTGGGAGGTAATCCTCAGAAAGTTGACTATTGAGAACCTGTTGTTGCCAAGGTAGCTAAGAGGTTAGACGGGAGGAAGAAAGCCTTCCTTTCAAGGGGACTTAGACTCACACTTATTCAATCGGTGTTGTCTACCATTCTAATATATTATCTATCAGTTTTTAAAGCCCCTTGCAGTGTGATAGAGTTCTTGAGAAGTTAATGCAAAACTTTTTCTAGGAAGGGTGTGATCAGTTGGGAGGAGAGCATTTGATGGCATGGGATGTGGTATGTCGTTCAAAGATGCAAGGAGGGCTCGGAATTGGTAAAGTCACAGTCAAGAATAATGCCTTGTTAAAGAAGTGGCTATGGAGATTTCCTAAAGAAAAGAACTCCTTGTGGCACAAAATTATCAAGCGCAAGTACGAGCTACATTCAAATCAATGGGATCTAGGCTTGGCGGATAGGGCGACTTATAGAAGCCCTTAGAGAGCCATTTCTTCTCTCTATGATGAGTTCTTTCAGCACATAAGAGTTAGAGTCTGCAGCAGCTCATCGATCAGATTTTGGAAGGATAGTTAGCTAGGGGGAGACAACTTAGCAATAGCTTTTCCTTCTTTGTACAGAATCACCTCCCTCAAGAGAAGAGTTATTGCGGAGTTTGTTCAAGAACCAGACTCTTATTCAGGTGGTACTATTATCTTGAACTTTAACATCTTGAGAAATCCAAATGAAAGGGAAGTCCACCAGGTGGTGAATCTTCTTAATCAACTTGAGCCAGTCAGAGTATGGCCTGATATCAAGGATAGGAGAATATGACTTGCAGATCCTTCAAAGGGTTTCTCTTGCAAGTCAGCATTCAAGTGCTTAAGCACTATTGATAATAGGACGATTTTTCTACCGGCCAAGATCATATGAAAAACTCTAGTTCCTACAAAAGTTAGGGTGTTTGGATCCCCAGGCTGGTGTGCTTTATGCAAGAAAGATAGGGAACCTTTGGATCATATATTTCTTCATTATGAGTTTTCCATTAAATTATGGTACAATACTAAAGGAGTTTGGAAGAAGTTGGGTGGTCCCCAGGTCATGCCACGATCTGTTAGAAGTCGATCAAGGTTTTCAAGTTAATCAAAAAGGGTAGAAGTCTCTGGAAGGTAAGCGTTCTAGCAGGCTTCTGGGCCACCTGGCTAGAAAGAAATCGCAGGATTTTTGAAGGAATAGAGGAAAGCTTGGAGCTTTTGTGGGACAGGGTCAAACTCTGGGTAGCCATTTGGTTACATGATGCTAAACATTTTTAAAGTGTTGCCTTCTCTGATATGGTTAAGAACTTGAGTCCTATTTTGTAATAGTGTTGTTTCTTAGAGTGGATTTCTTATCGACTGCTTTGTACTTCATTTTTGCCAACTTAATAAAACCTTCGTTACTTAACAAAAAAAGAAAAAATATTCAAGTCCTTCGAACTGACAATGGGAGAGAATACTAGAATTCAATTCTAGGAGATTTTCTGGGTGTCCTACGAAATTTGACTACTGGGAACCTGTTATTGCTAAAGTAGCAAAAAGATTAGATGGGTGGAAGCAGGCTTTCCTTTCAAGGGGCGGTAAACTAACACTTATTCAATCGGTGCTGTCATCCATCCCAACTTATTATTTGTCTATATTTAAAATTCTTGGCAGAGTAGTAGACATTATAGAGAAGCTAATGCGAGATTTTCTTTGGGAAAGGGGTGATCAATCACGTGGAGAGCATCTGGTGAATTGGGGGATAGTCAGTCAGTCAAAATGTCAAGGTGGGCTCGGCATCGGTAAAGTTTCAGCTAGAAATAGAGCACTTTTAATGAAATGGTTATGGAGATTTCCCAAAGAAGTGAATTCCTTGTGGCACAAAATCATTAAGAGCAAGTATGGGCTTAAATTCGAACCAATAGGACGCTGCAAGGATGGATAGGATGACTTTTAGAAGTCTTTGGAAAGCTATTTCTTCCCTCTATGATATTTTCCTACAACATATGAGATTTAAAGTTGGAAGCGGCACAAGGATCAGATTTTGGGAGGACAAATGGGTAGGGGGCAAGTCGTTGGCAGCAGTTTTTCCTTCTTTGTATAGGCTCTCCTATTTCAAAGGCAAATTTGTAGCTCAAATTGGGAATTACAAAGCTTAGCTCTTGGGAGGAAGCCAGGTCCTCGAACTCCTGGAGTTGTTTTCTAGTTAATCATCAATAAACTTATCCCTATTTTCCTTCTTTTCCAGTATTCCGTATATATATAGTAGCGTATTCTATCAAATTCATAGTGAAGATCGTTTTTGAGATGTGTCACTTTCTTTACCTGAGTCTAGTTCTAGTATGGAACAATCTATTATGCCGATAACATTTGAAAACTTGGAAACAGGGGGTGAAACATTGTAGCGGCAACAATTTGAGCCTTTACAGTAGCAACAATCTGAGCTACATATATATACACATCGACAAAAACAACATGAAATATAGCCTATCATGCCTCAACATGACCATGAATCCACTTTGAAGACAATAGCCTCTCCAAAACCATCAGGTAATCCTAAGCCTTCTCAGTTTCCATTATTGGATAAGTCTAATTCTCTGAATCCGCATGAAGAACTCGGTATGCATGATAAAGTCAGTGAGCTAGATTTACCAATTGCCCAAAAGAAAGGTGTTCATTCATGTACCATGCATCCTATCTATAAGTTCCTATCCTACAGCAAGTTGTCCGCTCCACACTATGCATTTACAGCTGCAATCTCGAATGTTGAAATTCCAAAAAGCATTGAGAAGCTTTAAGACAACCAAAATGGAGTGCAGTTTTTGAAGAGATGTCGGCTTTAGAAAAGAATGGCACATGGGAAGTGACTCCTTTACCTAAGAGAAAAATACTTGTTGGATACAAACAGGTGTTTACTGTGAAATATAATTCTAATGGACAGGTAGAGAGGTATAGGGTGAGACTTATTGCTAAAGGTTTCACACAAACCTATAGGGTGGACTATTCGGAGACTCTTGCACTGGTTGCCAAGCTAAACACACTATTCGAGTTCTTTTATCTCTTGCTGCGAATCTCAACTGGCCCTTACATCAATTAGACGTAAAAAATACCTTCTTGAATAGTGATCTTGATGAGGAGGTGTAAATGGATCTACCACCTGGATTTGAAGGAAAAGTAGATGATGCAAGGGTATGCCGACTTAGGAAGTCTTTATACGGGTTAAAACAGTCCCCTAGGGCATGGTTCGAAAGGTTCATGAAAGCAGTCAAGAGACATGGGTACTATTAAGGTCAATCCAATCATACTTTGTAAACATTCACAAAGAGGAGGAACAACTATTCTGATAGATTATGTAGATGATATTATGTAGATGATATTATTGTAACAAGAAGTGATGTAAAAGAGGTGGATCATTTAAAGAAAACTCTTATTGTTGAATTTGAGATTAAGGACCTTGGTCAACTCTAGCTAAATGGGGCTAGCTCAGTTGGTCCAAGGCTTGAGGGATGTGTGTGTGAGTTTGGGGGGTCAGGAGTTCAAACCTTGGTAGAGTGTGTGTGTGTTATTTTTCTTTAAATTTATAATAAGTGGTGGTCATTAGTTAAGCCCCATTTTTTTCTTTTTTTTAAAAAAAAGGACCTTGGTCAACTCTAGTATTTTCTAGGAATGGAAGTGGCTCGATCGAGAGAAGGAATTTCTGTCACATAGGAAGTATATCATTGATATTTTAAAGGAGACCGGTATGTTGGGGTGCAAGCCAGCTGAAACTCCTATGGATCTAAATGTGAAGCTAAGTTTGATTAATGGTGGAACTATGGTTGACAAAGGACAATATCAACATGTAATAGGTAAGCTCATTTACCTCTCATACAAGACCAGATATTGCGTTTGCTAAAAGTCTAGTAAGTCAGTTCATGTATGCATCTTGTGAAGAACATCAAGAATTTGTCTTCAAAATTTTGAGGTATTCTAAGGTAACACCAGGAAAAGGTCTAGTCTTCAGGAAGAATTAAACTAGGGATATTGAAGCATATACGAATGCTGGTTCAGTTGACGATAGGAGATCTACATCTGGGTATTGTTCTTTAATTTGGGGCAGTCTTGTGACATAGAGTAAAAAACAATCAATTATCGTGAGAAGTAGTGCATAATTTGAATTTAGAGCTTTAGCACATGGAATGTGTGAATTACTATAGCTAAAGGTCTAATGGAGGAATTAAATTTTCCGAGTGGTCCTATGAAGCTTTATTATGATAATAAAGCTACAATTAGTATTGTTCATAACCCGGTGTATCATGACCGAAATAAACATGTTGAAGTTGACATGCATTTCATTAAAGAGAAGTGAGAAGATAAATTGGTGTGCATCATCCATATTCCAACAAGACAATAACTAGTGGATGTTCTGACTAAAGGACTTTCAAGACACTTGACCTTACACATGAGTAATTCAGATTAGTTGGGCATGTATTTTAAGCAAGTTAGTATCAAAGACTGATCATTACATGGCACCAGAGAAAATATGAGGGTGTAGGGTACTAGGGGGTACTAACAATTAAAGACTGTTTAGCCAACATATAAAACAATCATCAAGAAAACTACAACGGTGTACTCCTCATGAATTAAACATGTAATTTTCTTATCTCATTTTCTAAAAGATATCTATCATGTACAAAAAAAGCCATCTTCACTTTCACCCCCATCCTCAGTTTTTGAATATCCCTCTAAACTTTCATCTTCATCATCTCTATCACAATCCGAGAGGCTTTCACCAGATCCTCCTGAAAAAAGAACATATAAACATTAGAGATCTTTGTTATGAGCCAACTAACCTGCACGCATTTTAAATTTAAAACAAGAAAATGAAAATATATATATAAAACGAACCATACTTCTTCCCACTCCTTATCATCATCGATGTCATAATCCGAGTCTGGGTGGATAGCGTGGTCCCACAGCATGACTAGAAGTACATAATAAAAAAGATGATTCAGTTAAATATCGTCATATTGGAGAGTAGAGAAACTATATTATTTCTCATCTTATCTAGATCAAGCCTTAAAGAACTCAAAATCATGGACAATAAGCTCACCTTTTCTTGGGCCATATACCATAAAATGCAAGTCTGTAGCTCTCGTCAAATTGCAAAAACTGCTTTCTTCGAATGAACTTCTTTACATCAGGAAGAGAATAACTTCCATTGGGCTGACATGATTTATCATCATAAACATATTCTCCACATCCATTTTCAAGCTTCTCTTCATTTAACTCATCTATCACAATAACAATAGGTCACATAGCGGTGAGCTTAAGTTCTTTAAATAGTTCAGCCTTAGGCTTCTTACGTATGCCCTAGTGTTGGTTTCTATTTGAACGAATCGACTGACCTAAGTGGCGCCAAGAAGAAAAGTGCAACCTGCAAAGTATGACCAACCCTTATCATCTCAAATTGAAAAGCAGAAGAGTTTGAGCAAAAAAGAAGGAAGCCTACTTGCAGATATCCGCAACACTAACATTTTCATTTGATGAAAGAGTACAATCCATTGACAGAGTCACTGCCCCGGTCATTTTTTTTTTCACTCCCTTCACTCAATGAAATAATTGTAGTTGTTTTAGCTAAAGATTGGTCAGTTTGCGATGGACTAGTTTTACTTTTCTTAAGAAAGCGCTCCATAATCGAAGCTTGCTTCTGTATAGAAAGTTACTTTTTTAGTTTAGCTTCTTCCTTCTCTCGACGTCGTTGATCTTTCTATGCTTCCTCAACTGTTTCTTTATCTCTAACTCTTCCCTCACACGACCCTTTTCATCATTTTCTTCCTCTTCCTGCAGCCGCTTTTGCTCCTTTTCCCACATATTATATGAAGAAACCTAATCATAAAAGGCTATTGACAAATAAAGTCAAAACTTCAACACCTTCCATTTATATAAATTCTAAGGAAAAAGTGAATAAATTAAACTCAACTGAAAAAGCTAATATGCATGTATGCTGCGATACTATGGCATCACTTAGAAGGCCCAAACACCCCAGCAAACCCCTCTAAAACAATAACAGATTGAAAAAGCTGCACCTACACTCAGCAATTTTTCCTTCAAAACCTCTCTTTCCAATCCTTCATAAACAAAAATGGGAAAAATAAACTCAAAAAATCTCATATAATCAGAACAAATCATTAAAGCCTTCAACTTATGTATAAATGTGCATTGCTATGGCTCTCTATTAAATTTTTCTGAAAAACAATTCGAAATTGGCACGCTAAAAAGTAAAAAATAATAGTAAATACTAGAGATAAAAAAATAAATTGTCTACATTAAACACAATAATTGCATACAAATCCAAACAAGAATGTAACACAATAACCACAAAAATGAACATGTTAAAGAAATTGAATCTACCCAACTCAGATTTGAGCATACCTAGTTCAAACCCATACCAATAAAGAAAATCATCAAAGAAATATAATTTCATTACAAATAATAAAAATTTAAAAAAAAAATTAATTTGATTACCTCCCAACACCAAAGACATGATTGGGACTCATCTTCCAAGACATCGGCATTAGCATTGGGGACGCCATACATCATCCCCAACAAAGAGTACACTACTCTTGACGGCGGCCACCATCGGACTCTCCGAGACGGCCGTTCAGCTTCTTCACCTCGCCATAGATCTCATCCACCAGTTTGGAGAGAGGGAGGTCTCTCTCCTCATCAACGACGCAACGACGCAACGACAGCATTCGCCCCGTTACAACACTGTTTGGGATCCAAACCCACCCTTCACTTTCTCTCTCTCTTTCTCACCCATCACCTCTTTGTAGTACCCGAATAACCCATCAAGCTCTTTCCTCAGCGACTCAATCTAACCCTCTTTCTCCTCCTTCCCCAACTTCTCCGGGACCAAACTGCCTACCTTCTTCCGCTTCTGGGTCTTCTTCGCTCAATCCTCACCCTTCATCTTTTGCTCCCCACCACCATCGATTACCACTATTTCGCACTCCATTATCACAAAATAAAAACCCTAAATTCAGTTATGGAAGAGGATCTGAATATGAATGTGAATGTGGGTTTTGGAGTTTCTCTTCTCTTCTCTTCTTCCAGAAGCTTTAAAGTAATTTTTGGGAGAAATGAATAATAATATTCTTTTATTTTTAGCTCTTTCTCGCACAGGCTTGCTTGCGAATAATGATATCAAACGCAATGTCGTTTACTTTTCAACGACGGTCATGAATAGAACACCGTCGTTTAGTGCATACGTTTTTTATAAAATAATGTGTCGTTTGATTTTGAGCTAGCGTGGGCATGGCATTTTCTTGCTGTTCTAACAGACAGCTTGCAACTACTATTAACTGTTTAATATATTTGTGCTCTATTTATAACCTTTTTGTGTAAATTGCTTTACAAAAGTTACACTCACATACTGTGTTCTATATTAAAAATTATACTGTAAATTCTAAATAAGAAAATAATTATAATTGTTGTACGGTTCACAACCTCAAATAGTTGACCATGATATTTATTGACCACCTCAAGTGTGTTGGAGCTTATTTGCTTCAACAGACCAGCTGAATTTCCTCTTTTTCTGGGTTGGATAAAAAGTATTAATGAAGCACTGAAGAATACTCGAAGTCTTAAAAAGGCCCAAGATTATGTGGCATTGTTAGATTCTCTTATAGAGGATGATGTAAGTTTCTTCTTTTTCCTTTTTTTATTTTTTTGTTTTTTTATATACTTTTTCTTTTGGGTTGAATCCTATGTTAGAAAATATATTCTTAGAAATGCGAATGATCTGTTTTGTGAGTTTCTTACTTTACTCAGGTAATTTTCTACTTGAATTAGTATTCTATTCTTTGCTCTTGATTACGTATTCAATGTTATTCGATGTTGTTCGGTGACCATCAACTAGAGACCCGTTAATTGAAGAGTCATCGAAAACCATCGAAAAGTATTCAGAACTTAATAAATTTTTCAGAAGTCATTGAAAACCATTGAAAGATATTGAGAACTTAGTAAATTTTTTGAAAGAAACTTACTTCTTATTAGTTTAATGTTGGTTCTAATTTTTATTTAATTATTATTTTTAATGATATTTATAGATTGAGTGGGAACCATATGCAAGGCTAAGAGACCAAGTTGGAGAGAAATACAAGGAATAACTCGAGACGAGGTTCGCCTGAGTTCCCTGTATTTGTTTTGCAACGGTTGTTTACCATGTTCCGGAAAAGTCCCCAAGTTAATTAGGCCTTGATGAAGCACAACTTCGTGAGTTTGTACCTATAGGGCAAACGAAATTAGTCAGTTTAAGTAGTAATAAGAATAAGAAGGCAAACTCATGAAAAATATGTCGGCTTCATTCAAAGTTGGACAGATTGACGACGACTTTTAATAATACAGGGTAAGCACTTCTTTCTCAGAATTTACAATTGATAACAAGTAGTTCTATGGAGGAGAATGAAAATGTATTTACTGATGATAATAATGCTAACTTAGGTGGTAATGAGGAAGTTTGAAGCCAAGCTGATAATCAGCATAGAGGTAATTTAATAAAATGTCTTTTTTTTCTTGATTTTTGGATGTAATAACAACAATATTTGCCTACTACATGCTTTAAAAAAATTCCTTTTTTTTCCTGATTTTTGGAGTTGGAAACTTTGCAAGCACCTCATCAACCAGGGTTCCAGAGGGAGATGGAAACCAAGGTGCTAATGCTAGTCTGCAAGCTGATAATAAGCAACATGCGAATAGAGGTAATTTAATAAAATGTCTTTTTTTTCTTTATTGATAAAAATGTCTTCTTTTTTTTCTGATTTCTTCTTTTTTCTATTAACCAAGTTGATGATGCTGGTCTATATGATCATATATAAGCTAATGATAGACAGCTTCCTGATCTGTTAGATTAGTAACTTCCGGACATTGGTAATTTAATAAAATATCTTTTTTTCTGGATCTTTTTTTTCCTGAAACCCGTGGTTTACGAGTTGATAATAATCTTCCTCACCTGTTAGCTGCTCAATATATGCATGCTCAAGGTCTATCTGTCACTGTTGAGGTTGCTCCTGCCATGTTGGGGATGCTTGTCAAGATCTGCCTGTCACTATTGAGGATGCTCTGCAAGCTAATAATAACCAAGTTGATGGTGCTGGTCTGCATGATGATATGGAAGCTAATGATGGGCTGGGCCAAGGTAATTTAATAAAATGTCTTTCTTTTTCTCGATTTAATAGAATGTCTTTTTTTTTTTCTGAAAACCAAGGTGTGCAAGCTAATAATAGGAGAAACACTGATGAAAACACCTAATGTTCGAGCTCCAATATGGGTCTATGAAAGAGGCACTCATGGGAGGCTGAGGAAAAACTTGAATCCCCCAGATAGGCTCTCCTTATTAGGATGGAAAGGCAAGAAACCAAGAAAATGCAAGAAAGGGCAAGAAGGAGCAATGAAGGTATGTCTTGTTTCTCGTTATTTATATATTGCTTCTTAATTTGTCTATTTCTCATTGTTCATATTTTTGCTTCTAGATTTGTATTTGTCTATGTTGCAAGGGTATATAAGTAAAAGCTACCTAGGTCCGATTTATTTTCCCTAAATTTTGTATGGTTTATTTCCATTCTATGTTGTTGGATTACTCAGGAGTGTTTGACTTTGGCTTCCAACTCTGTTTTTTTTTTCTTTTTTTCCGGGTAGTCTCTGGTTCCTTATCTGAGTGTAAACACACTGATGCTATTTCCAATAAACCAGATCCGGATCCAGAATTGTTTTTCTGGTGTCAGTTTTTATTATTCTTCATTAAACCAGATCCAGAATTGTTTTTTGGGTGTCAATTTTTATTTTTATTCTCCATTAAACCAGAATTATTCTTCATTAAACCAGATCCGGATCCGGAATTGTTTTTTGGGTGTCAATTTTCTTTTTATTCTCCATTAAACTAGATCTGGATTTGGAATCTTTTCTCCGATTCCTTATCTGAGTGTAAAGACATTTGGTTCGCGGAATGGAATTAGAATCGTAATAGAATGGAATCAGAATAAGAATCAGAATGATATTCCATTGTTTAGTTGAACATAGGAATCGGTATGGGAATAAGAATTACTTTGTTTGATTAGACATTAGAATGGATTAGAATTAGTGGTATAATGATTAAAATACCCAAACTTCTAAAATTTGGTACACATTTTTTTTTTGTCAACTACGTATACATTTATATTTATCAATATATAATTTTATTGGGTTCTAATTTTATTAGGTTCTAGTCATGCCATTTCCAGAACTGGAACTAGCAACATTTCTAGATTTCTGGAATTGGAACATCTTAGTCATGCCATTTCCAGAACTAGAACTAGCAACATTTCTAGTCATGCCTTTCCCGGAACTGGAACTAGCAACATTTTGACAACTTCAAGTCGTTCTTAGTCATGCCATTTCCAGTTTAAAGAACTAGCAATATTTCTAGTCATGCCATTTCTGGAACTAGAACTAGCTAACTTGAACCAGCAGAGTAGCTAGGGAGAAGAAGATGGAGCTGAAGAAGAGGAGCTGCTGAACACGATCTGTTCTTTAGGGTAAAAAGGATAAAGTCACTTTTTTTATATATTTTTAAAGAATGGAAAACTGATTACATAGATGGGCCGGTGAATTTTAATTCCTTTATTTGTTAGAATTAGAACTACCATAGAATAGGAATTCCATAGCCCAAATGTGTAACCAAATAATAGAATGGGCTTTTTATTGGAATGATTTTTCCATTCGTAAGCCCATTCCAGTAAACCAAATAGGCATGTTATGGAGTATTTCCAATAAACTAGAGTTGGATCTAGAATTTTTTTTCTAATGTCAATTTTTACTTTTATTCTCCATTAAACCAGATCCGAATTTGGAATCTTTTTTCTTTTTCTTTTGCTTTTTTGGCATTTGGAATCCCTCCCATTTGTTTTCATTACTTAAACATTATTACCTAACTATGGTGCAGGAACGATGAGGGCTGAGATAATAAGTTGCTCAATAGTTCGATAGTCATATCATTTTCCTTTTTTTTTTCATTATAGATCAAAGATGTTGTCAATTCTTGTGTTCCTGTACCAAAAGGAATGAGGGAACCTAGGAAGAAGCTTCTTGTCCTTGATCTGAATGGAATTCTTGCCGACATTTGTCCACATTCTGCATGTTATTGCTCAAGAGAACCTGAAGGAATATTACCAAGGAATACAGGTGAAATCAACAATTTTAGTTTTCTTATTACCGAATATAAAAACATCAGAACTTTTTTCAAAACAATCATTACAACTATTATTTTTTTTTTTTGGTTATTTTGGTTGGATTTTAAAAAAAATTTCGTAGCGGAAGATTGGCCCAAGAACATTCAAAAATTTTCTTAGAGCAATTGACTATATGAGTGTATAGTATTAATTCATAGCAAATAGGAAAACACAAAGAGAATAGATCTAATAACTCTTGTAACCTATCAGCGGATCCTAGCTTTATTGTTTTCTAAACCACGATCTTCCAATCCAAGCCTCAAGCACAACTGGATGAACGTGTGGGTGTTGCGCACAATTTCTTAAAACTCACACTTTAGGCACTTGCAATTTTCTCAACACATGAGATTGCAAGAATTTGTTCTACAGAGAATAGGAAAACACTCTTTTTTTTCTCTCTAGTTTATGGAGGCTCTGTAGAAAATAATACGTTGTATATTCTACTAGGGTTCCTTTATGTGTATACATATATATATTTATTTATTTATTAAACTATTT